>JARHVA010002943.1:1352500-1435000 GCA_037957365.1 Torreya grandis | reverse complement strand
CATGTTACTAAACAAATACTAGTCAAGAACATTGAATGGTTACATAGAAATCAAATTTAACCACATGTGATTGTCCTGATGTGTTTTACCTAACCAAATAATAATTTAGTGAGAAGTAAAGATGACATATATGATCATTAATTTAACCAAACAAATGAGATCTTCTATGAAGAATGAGAAATGGGAGTTTACTCACTTGATGAACAAGAAATAATATGCATCAACCTCCTTATTAACATGATCAATGTGTAAAAACGTTTAGAATTGGAAGAGTTGGGCCTATTGGATGAATAATACTTCTATGGTGCCAAAATATTTATCTCATTTCAAAATGTTTCTCTAGGATCTAAAAATATGAAATGTAATGATTTCATTAAAAATGAAGAGTTTTTATGCTCTCCACATGGTGAAATAACCATAGCATATAGCTATATCCTTGATTCTCCCACATGATAATTATCTATATCATTTTTTTTAGCTTAAATAATTAGTATTTTATCAATTAAATATGAATACACAAGGTCATAAAGTCATAGTGGGAGTGATAATTCATCTTAGGCTCTTCCAATGATGAAAGGATAAATCTAAATACCCTTAGGCCTACCCCTTGCACATAAGATCTACCAATAAGTCATTCACTAATAAAAGGAAGAACACATGTTTAATCAAGAATTAAAAACACAACAATAGGTTAATATTGTAACAATTATTGCCTTACACACATCATTAACATACATAATAGAATATATTATTGTGGGTATTAAAGTTTGATGGATCCAAATCCAAAAGTGGATATGGAACTGGAGTTGAATTAATCAATCCAAGAGGTAAATATTATCTAGATGCATACACTTAATGGGTGTCATTAATCCCTTCATTTAATTAACTTTATATGTTGATGTCATTCAAACCAGTGATGGTGTCCAAAGTTGTTTGTAGTAAGGCTTATGTTTGTAGGTCTTATAGATATGATGGGGGTTTGTTGTCTTTATAAATGTATAATATAATATATCTTAAAAATGATTTGATTATTCAATAAATAAATACACTTTCATAAATGAAACACTCAATAATCTAATTTCTTGAAATAAACATACTTGCTAAAAATAAATACACTTGCTCAAAATAAATAATCTGTTGAAAGTAAACACACTGATTTGAAATCTTGAATTAACTCTTAGAACTAAAAGATAATTTCTTACAAGTTTTGAAGTCTACTTATAATTTCTATTATGAAAATTAAATATATTTAAAATTACTAAAAATTATAAATTCATAAAATACCTTCTAGAAATACATTCTTGGTTCCTAAGGAGAGTGGGCCCTTGCTCACCTTCAAAATAGGAATGAGAGAAGACTCGATACATAGAAATTGAATATTTATTCATTAATCAAAATAGATTACATAAATATAACTATAATTGTTCTATAATATTAAATAAATAACAATATATTATCTTTTTTATATCTCCCTATATTAAGACATAAAGATCTACTTATATAATTTTGTAATAGAATATCCCTAGATCTTAGTAGTCAATACTTTGTTATCAAGACAAATCTCCTAATTTTAGTGGTTTTTAAAAATAGGTGATTGACAGTTTAGAATAATAATATCCATCTATTACAAAATCCACTACAAATCTACTAAGATTGACTTCCTAGATTTACTAGATCGATTTGCCTTAAAAAGACTATGGATATATTTAAAAACTCACTAATATATATAGAAAGTCTATTTATTGATCTAATATTTATAGTAATATTATAAATATTAAGTGACCAAAACAATCTTCAAGTATGGATCTTTTACTTTTGAAATCTCAAAATTTGGATTAGAAGAGTCTAGAGTGGTTTTGATAGAGCATGGAGTAACTCCATATTAATTCTACTAGAGTTCGAAGATGTTTCTATGAAGACCTAGGTAAGTCCATAGCAACTTACTTCAAGGAACTTGGATACTGAAGAAATATGTAGTAAGACTATTAGCCTAGGTGAAATGCTTTAATGAAGAATGAAATTGGATCTTGAATGAGTTTGTAGCTACTATTGCGTGAGTCTATAGCTAATGGGTGAGTTTATAGAAGTAGATTATGAGAGTCAATAGCTACTAGACAAGTTTGTAGTTCAGTCTATAGAATACTTATAAGAATTATAAGAGTGTCCAATGATTTCAAAGCTTTCCAAAATGTCAACATATTTTCTATATGTTGCCTTATAAGATCATTAAAAATGTTCTTATTCCTTATAGACTTTTACCATTTGTATATACACAAAAGTGAAAGACTAAATATATAAAGAGTTAGAATTAAATGATATAATTAGTAACTTAGGCTTTAGTTACATTAAGATAAATCATCCATTTAATACACTAAGATTATATGCAATCCTAATATACCTACATTATTTAGTCTAGAGGAGAGGTAATGGAATAAAAATGAAGAAATTTGATAGTAATAATGAGTCATATTTTGGACTCATCATTTCCCCCATGCTTTACCTTCTACAAGTCTTTTTTTCAAAATCAATTGCTTTTCATTCCCTCATAAATTTGAATTCTATCTTATAAATTTTGGTAGAGGTCATAGATGTCAAATTTATCAGTTTATTGACCATATAGGAAACTAGTGAAACCTTGATATGTTTGTACTATTTGTTTCTAACTATAAAATTGTTTATCTATTTGAGAAATCCATTTATGCCATGGTGGAATAGGAGTCAGAAGAAGTGGTGGCTGAATCTTATGCCAACCCAAATTCATTCACATCCTGAGTTAATGACATCAATAATCATTTCATATATATCTTGTGCTCTTTGTAATCTCCATCTTAAATTGCTAGGAGACATAACCTCTCTTCTCTTCAATGGAATTATCAATGTGCCCCAATGCCTGACAGTGGTTGTAAATATATAATCAAAATGTTTTCTTCTGTATAATTCAAAATAGACACTACTATTATACAAATCCTATAAGTAATAATCCTTGATGTTTGTATTCATTATATAGGTAGTTTTTAAGTTAATCAATAATTTTTTGGCACTAGAAAAAACAAGTCTAATTCATAGCCTTTTAGTTTTGGATTTTGTCACATACTTCTCATGTCTAGATTTCTAAGCTATCTAATTTTTATAAGTAGAAATAAGAGTTCTATACTAAACTTATCCTACATTTATATTGACCATGAACTTATTATAGTCCCCTAATATCATATTACACAAATAAAAATCATTTAATAAATCTTGTTGTTTTAGAGTGGATTCTTAAAAAATGTTTATAAACATAAGAGGATCTTCAATGTTGTGAGGTAAATCACATGAAATTCTCAGTATCTTCCATTTATAAAATTGTTCATGTAAATATAGGATATAAGAGGGAGAGGGAGCTCTATAGGCTAGAAGGTTTTCCCCTATCTGACATGCAACTTGTAGATTTGCTTCCATTTTCTAATTTTGCTATTTTTCTTACTCTAAGTTTTCCTTAATTGTCTATTTTTCATTTTCTTAATATTTATTTTATTCCTTGAGTTCTCTAAACTCAAAACATTCCTGATTCTATTTTTCTATGTAGTTAGCATGAGAAATAATAGCTTGACATGAATGATCAACTAAAGCTTTAGAAGAAGATGAAATTTGCATAGAAATATATTATAGTTGATAATTATAGAGTTGATTTTTTAAAAAAAGGTTTTCTTCTTCTAATAAAGTGATGTATATCCAAGGATTTACCATGTCTTCATCAAAATGAGTTACTTATTTCTCAAGCCTTTTATTTTTAATCATGTGATCCAAATATTTGTTTTTAAAACTATATAATTATTGAGTCAAATAAGAATTTAGTAAATCCTTACATTTTAGATGAGCTAAAAGATCAGAAATATCTACATCTTGTTTTTTTATGATGACCTCAACCTTAGACAGGCAAGGATGAGCTACAACGCTAGATCTTTAGTCAAGCTGGATGATTTTTGTTTTTTAGAGACCATAATACTTTTCCCATTATTTAGTATTGGTCTTATATCAATATTTGAAGAAGATGGAGAGGATTTTTCTTCTTGTACTAAAATATATTCTATGAGTATGTTTTCTTTATGAATAGCTTCCTTAATAGGAATATCTATTGGGATAGGTTATTCATCAAGAATTACTTTTGTTGACTCAAGAATATCTATTGTGACATATTCTTCATCAAGAGATACTATTGTTGACTCAAGAATATCTATTTTGATATACTATTCATCAAGAGTTACTACTATTATTTCTACTATTATTAGTGAAGAAAATAATGGTGATTGTCAAAAGCTATCAAAAGTGGTAGTTAATTTTTTCTCCTCATCATCTTGTGCCAAGATGAATTTTATGCATCTTACTTTTATCTGTATAGGATAACTGGGTTATTTTAAAGAGGTATCATCATCTTCTTGTGATGACCAAATTATTTTGGGTACCTATGTTGGGATTGCTAAAGGGATATATTTAGATTTAAGGTTTACATGAGACTATGAAACCCTAGGTCTTAATTTCTTTTTTTTTGTAGTCTATTAAAAACTATATTCAATCACATGTGTGGTATGTGTATGTAATGGGAAATTTAGTAGATATATAAATCAATCCTAGCTTGGAAAATATAAATTGTACTTACACTTCTAATTGGGGATTTATTAGATAATTAGGGTCATCACCAATATGGATCTACTAGATCTAATCAAGGGATATCTTACCACAATATGTATCACTAGGGAGGGTTCCAAAGCCTCTAGTTAATAAAAACTATGTAGTAACCTCAACTAGGTCCTATGTTTTCATATTCATTAAACTAATAACAAGTAAAGTAAAATTCTAATCTAGTGCTCACCAAATGTTATGGCACAAAGTGGGGGTAATAAACATGAAAATTAAACATGTATATAATACATATACTCATTTAAATATAATTTATATGGAATCCTAATGCATAGAAGAGAACTACAAATGCATATCTATCTACTCTTATAAAGGAAGGACAAAGTTAGGAATACTTACCTCTAAAGACAAACCCACTGAGCCTCAATCTCTCCCTTAGCCAAGGTGCTTTGTAAGAGGTTTTTTTGGTATGTAATGATGATAAGGATAAATTAGATCTAGGCTACACAACCTATAAATTCATCCAAAAGATAAGATCTATATTTACAAATAAATTATGAAACCTTAAGCTTGCTCCTCAAGTAGAATGATGGATAAGTAGATGCTCAATATATCTAACTTATTCTTCTCTTAGAAACAAAAAAAAATGTATTTATATATGTGGATCTATACCTAAACCTTTTCAAAATTTTATGTGGACAAGGTCAACCTATTTAACCTAGTATTTTAATTGGCAAAAATTGACTAGGACATGGACTAGGTCAGCCATGGGCCAACCTTGTCCCTAATAATCTTTGTCAATAACAATATAAGAATGATATGGCTAATTTTTTCATGTAAACTACTAAAAAGGGGTTTAGGTTAGGGAAAAGGGCTAATGAAGATGATAAAAAATAAGAGGATGGTTAAAAATAGGAGGCAAATCCTAAGGAATGGTTTTTAAGATACAAGTGTTTAGATAGCAAGTGGTAAAAAAGGACAACAATCCTGTGAAACACTAATGGTTTTCCCACCCTTTTCTCGGTATACCCCTTAAGGCATGTACTCAAAAAAATTAAGACTCGATGCATTTATGTAAGATAAAGAGCATCATTAATTGATAAATTTTGAAAATATTATGTGTATACATATGCCCCACTAAAAGCTCATTATGTGTCATATAGGTACACAATAAGATGGTGTTTTAGGAAAAGGATGTAGAGACACATAACTCTAAATATGAATAAAGTGAAGTAAGGATCAAATAAGATAAATGAAAGGACACAATTGAAAAACACATACCTTTATTTACCTTAGTATTATAGATAAAGAACGAGATGTGGGAAATATTAAGGTGTCCAATGTGAGTAATATTAGGCAAACCTATAGAGATTAGCATAAAAAAATGAAAAATTGAAATTTTTAGAACATGTACATAAAATAGTTTAAAATATTGTTTATGACATCTATGAATCAAAAATCCATGGGTGTTATTTTTGGAGTAGTTCATCCCTAGCTCTAAACTCATCTATCAATTGGAAGTTCCTCAACCCCTTTCAATGTCTCCCTTTTGGCCCCTTCTTTTTTCAAAACACCCTTTTCAAATTTTTCTTAAGTACCAGCTTCCATCTATTTCTTCCACATGGTAGCCCAACACTGATCTAGCTTGAGGAGAATTCCATCTCACTCTAGTGAAGTGCCTATTCAACACATTATAGCCCCATGCTCAACCTCACCCAAAACATCCTTAACCCCTCTAGATAACTTCTAGATCAATGTGTGTCATCCCTATGCTTACCTAAGAGAAATATTGGTCTACCATAGCTTAAGATAATGCCATTAGATGAGAGTGTGGGCCCTTATTTTTGAGTAAATTTTTTGAAAGATTTTAAGCTTATCTTAAAGTGTAATCCATTGATTTTAAAGGGGAAACAAGGCTATGAAATGCAACATAGGTAGGAAATATTTGAAATTATACACATTGCACCACTTCACTTCTCCTAAACATAGTGGCAATCACATAATGATGTAGTTGTGCCATATCCAAGATCTAGAGGCTAACATCACTCATGAGCTTGAGATCCTTTTTTCAATTGTAATAGTGTCAACATGGGTGCGAGTGATGGAATATTTAGGTATCACTCTCCTCGAGCAACCTCCTCACCTATTTATTTTGGGATCATCCCTTTTGAAAAGGGATTGGTTATCATTTTTATCTATCTATGTTTTTATGAACAACCATTGTAATAGATTAGAAATAGTATCAGTTAGCATTTTTCTATTTTATAACCTTAGTAGGTGTACCTCATAGATGTGATTGGACACTTTGTATGTGCCCCTTGCATCTTTCTATATTCTATTCTCCATGTATAATGAATAAGATGTGATGTTCTATGTTATTTGGGGTGGAAAATTATCTTTGTCTATTGTTTCTCTTCTTCTACTTCTATAGTTTTGGTCTTTATTTGCAAATAGAATGTAGTTCATACTTTAAGCTCCCTTATGGTCCATAATGCTTGATGTCTAGTCTACTTTATGAAATCATAGGTTAATGTTTCAAATCTATCAATGCATCACCTTAGATTAGATTTAGTTTCATGTTATCTATTTTCCTTTCCTCTACCCCTTTTCATCCCAAAAATTGAATGATGAGCTAGCTTCAAAAATCTTAGAGGTTGCTTTATAGACCACATTTGGTCACACATCTATAAATATTCCCATGGATGGTTATTTGGTCTAAAGTGAAAGGATTAAGCATCAATAGTTTAATCTTTTTTGACATGCCTAGTGGGACCCTATCAGTCTGACTGACTAAGAACATGAGTTTATGAGCCACAAGCCCGTAACAAAGTCATAGACTATGAATAATCCAAATCTATTAACACCACCTTTGGGAGCCCCTATTCACCAAAGAACCTTAGGGTCTAATATCACACAATAATAATAATATAAAATAACACACTTGAGTCCATTGAGAAACTTTATGTAATGGGATAGTGGTAACCCACTTATTCCTTTTGATGCCATCGGTTGTATGGAACCCCATCCTAGTAAACACCTTGAAGGTGCACCCTAATTTTTTAGTAGAATATTTCAAGATAGAAATCAAACATCTCTAAGATATGGTAAATGTATGCACTATTCACTACATCAACATGTAAAACATAGCCTTAAGGCTAATAATAGCCTCTTTCAAGGGGTGGGCTCTTGACTGGTACCAATCTTTGCCTACCAACTTAATCAAAACCTAGGATGACCTAGGTGATAAATTATTTGAGTGATTCAATGAGAAGTTAGATTGATCATCCCTCTTATAGTAGTTAATAAACATCAAAAAGGCCTCGTAAGAGGCCATGGTTGATTTCAATACTAGGTTCAAAAAAACTTGGCAAAGGATCTTATTAGCAGATCGACCACCCATAAGCATAGCCATCATTTTTTACCTCAAAGCCCTCAATTTAGACATTGAGTTCAAGATTCAATCACTTAGAGGATAGACATTATCAGTGGCATATGACATCATGGTAAGGGTTGAGAATAACCTAATCGATATGGGGAGGATTCCCCCTTGATCACCAATGCTGATGTTCCCCAAGATGTCCATACCTTCATAAGAAGAGGTCCCAAGAAATTCAAGATCCCTTCCTCCTTCTATGTATGTGTACCTACCCACTTAAATGAGCATGCTTGCGACATCTTCACTAGTGGTAGAGATGAATGATATGAAAAGTATTATATGAAATTTCTCTAATGAAATAACTAATCTCAAAAGGTAATAAGTTATACCTCTAAAGCCTTCTTTCAATAATTACCAAGAAAGGAGACTCCCTTACCAACAAAATTAATACCAAGATAGACAAAATCCAAACTACCCAACACTGAATCACTAGGATATAAGTCATCATATGTAGCCTACTAATCAAATGGTTATGTTTCCAGATATTCTACACATGATTTCACCAAGTATGAGTAGAGAGCTAGTAGTTTGTTATAATAACTTTGTTGATGATTCTAACTCATGGTGATTTCCTTGAAATTATGCCTATGGGCCCCAAAATTGTCTAATGAGAAACTTACAATGAAAGGTTTACAAGTAATGGTGACAAGGGAAATCACTTGTCTCAACCTACACATACCAATCCCCAAGGATTAAGGAAGCAGTCTTGATGGTGCACATTTAAGGGATATCCCTAGAATAAGAGTAATAAATATCCCCAAAACATGTATTATTCTCCTAGGTAAATGGTGAAGATTTAGTATGTGTAAATGAGGTCCCTATACATAAAACCCCAAAATTACAATTAAAATACTACACTTTCTCTAAGAATAGACTGGTCAAGAGCCTTGAAGCTTTTGTAAGGCCCAAAGTAATTTTTGAAAAGACTCTGATACCACAACCTCTACCCATGGTCTACCTAAAGTAGAGTGAGGAAATGTAAAGCAAGACAAAATATCTTGAGGTCCTACCTCTAAGGTCATACAATGTGTTAGAGTAGAAAAGAAGGTTTTAGCCAATTTTTCTCTCTAGGATGTCCTATTTATCCCTGAATAAAATACTCTACTAAAGGAATCCTTAGAGGATAAGGAGAGGCCCGTGCAATGGAAGTTGACTGTAGAGCCTACAAAGATAAAGGCAAAAAAACTAGCCCAAATGCATAAACCTAGATACCTTTTGCATTTATCAATACCAAGAAAGGAGTAAGCAAAACAAAACCTACCCCATTATATTTAATGTTGATTATGGAGAAGAAATTATCACATAATTCTATGATAGATTTTGGTAAAAGCACAACAATAATGCCCAAATAGATAGTTGATGTAGTAAAATTAAGGTATGAACCCTTGATTAAAGGGGTGATGTAGCTAGATAGGAATAAGGTCCAAACCCTAGGGATCATTCGAGGTCTTCCCCTTACATTTTAATCTTTCCCTACCATCACTATACCTCAAGACATTTTGGTAATAAAAATTATGCTAGTGTTTGGGCTATGTCTATCAAGAAAATTTACCAACAAAATTGGTAGATACTTATCATTAGAATAGTCTCATTTAATTCTAAGGATCAAGTATGGTTCAAAGTTGAAGTTTCTATCTAGACTACTTCACCTAGAACACATAGAGAATTAAGTGATGGTGAAATTTAAAGTAACACACACCTCCTTCTCAAAGATAGAGACATAATATATAGATATGCTTGAATAATAAAATGTAGCAGATGATGGAAGCCCTAAAGAGGAGGCCCTCATCAATGAGTTCATTAAGAATGACCCATTTGTAAAATTTGATGCCATGGACCTCAAAACCTATGTGATCTATGATGAGGACTAGGCCATTCAAAAACTCTTAGTCCAAAATATAGACTCTACATTTTGATGGTGTGAAGTGCAATACTGGCTCCAGAACTGGCATCCATCTAACATCTCCTTCCAAAAAATAAACCCTCTAAGCCTTCTAATTGTAGTTTTCCTATACAAAAAAATAAATCCAAATATGAGGCTCTATTCCATGGCCTCAACCTTACCAAGAGACTAAACATTAAATGTTTGAAGGTATTCGACGATTTTGATTTAGTAGTAAGATAGGTAAGGGGATTAATTGCCTTAAAAAACATGCATATGAGATCTTAACACCACCATGTATGGGATATAATTGAATATTTTAAATCCTTATACATTCAGATCATCCCAACAACTATGAATGCAAAGGCCAATAAGATGGCAATAATTAGCTCCCAATTTGACCTAGTAAAGGACTTATTCACTAATGAATAAGTCGTATGAGTAATCATCAAGCCAACTATCTTAGACAATGACCAAAATTAGTAAGTGTTTGAAAGTGATGCTAAAATTACAATGTTCCTCCAACAATCGCGTGAGTTTGCACAACTATAACCAAAAATTGAGGAGGCCTATGGACACCAAATCATACATTTTGAACCAATAAGATTTTGAAAGGTCTCATTACCCTAGAAAATCTTTTTGAAACTAAATGATAAGTACTATATTGATGGCTCTTATCAATTAGTCTAAATTGATGCCCTGAATAGAGAGAACAAGTAGGTGTTGTTGGTATTCAAGAGCTTGGTTCCTGATCATGATTGACTTATGCAAGATAATAATAAGCTAGGATGTAAAAAGTTGAATGATGAGAGCTTGAATGCAAGTAAGAATGATTTTTCTTGATTTTTTTGACTTGAACCTCATATTGGAGTTTGGCTTATATCATTCACATCGGTGATCCCACTGACGCCAGCCATGGGTTGACCGACATTGACATCCCTATAATAGGTAATGCTTACTACTTTTGGCATATTTTCTATTTCTCTTCATGCCAAGTGTGGCACCCATCACAAAATGGTAAAAATAAGAGGTTAAGAAGGATGTAGTTGATTAATAATTTAGTTTTGAAGTGAGAATAAGTCTTGGGTAGTTAGGATGAGGGGACCAAGTCTTGACGTAACTCATCAAGTGAGAGTTAGTCATAGGGAAAGGTGTCTATGTAAGGTGGTAAAAAGGGGATTTTAATTAACTTAATTAAGTATTTTAAATTAATTAAATGTATAAGGGGTAAAATCATGGGTTAGGGAGGCTAGTTATTATTATTGAAAAATGGGCTTAAGGGGGTTTCAACATAGGGAGTTACGCATATGTGTGTGACATAATTTTGGTGTCGACATTTGCCCCTTTTTGTCTTGTAATTTATACTGACAAGTTTGTAAGACAAAATTAAGAGTTAGATGTTCCATGTTTTGGATGAGGTATCCCCTCCTCAAAATGGGAATCAATGGAGGAGAAATCAAAATCAAGTACCAGTTTGATGAAAAGGTAATTGGGTGAGTGGTGGAGAATTGAGTATCACTTCATATACGTATACTACTATGAGATATATTTGACAAAATAATAGGTAAGGTTAAGGAGGACTTAGATAGAAATAGTCAAAGCATAACTTGTAGGTGATAGCTAATAGGTAAAAACAATCAAAGTTGTAGATCTAATGGTAGATGTGTCTTAGGTATCCAAGGTAGGAAGTGTCACTGGGAAACAAAAAATGGTTGAAGGTGACATGATGAGTGTGGTTTCCATCCAAAATACCTAATATATATGCGTATGCATAATAACTAATTATAGCAAAATAATATAAGTGATCAAGATAAGAAATGTAAGGTTGGTGTAAAAGGGTCAATAGATGAGGAGATATTTGTGATCTCTAAGAAAATTCATTATGGGTGAAGATTTAAGTGATATCAAATGGAATTTTTTAGGGTTGGAGAGATATGCTTGATCTTCAAATTTCCCCAAAGTATGGGTAAAGTCTAAAAAGTAGGGGTTACATTTTTAGGGAAAACATTATTGCAATGGTGTTGACATCGATGACATTGCCAATATCAGTAATAAAAAATGCTAACATCAGCACATTAGAGCAACATTATCAATGTAGATAGGCATAAGCACTGATGTTAATAGATTAGGTCAAGAATGCTAATGTTGAGAATTGACCAAACCTAACAAAAGTGGGTTTGGTAGTTGATCAAACTCATTTGTAACTTGTGATTGGATTAAAAAAATAGAGTTGTGAGAGTAACTAAGATGGAAGAGCAAGGAGCAGACACAATAAGAGGTGCACCACCATAAGAGCTAGTTATGCTAGGCTAAAGGAGATAGAGATATGAGGTAAGATCCTCTACTAGTTGTTTTGAAACTAGATTTGGTTATTTAGATTTTTTAGGTTAATTTAGAGGTGGGGTAATAAAAAATGTTAGTAGAGGCGTATGAAATAGGATAGGGTAGTGTTAGGATAAGTTAGGGGGAATTTGGGGAAGGTTTTTAGGTTAAAATTATAGTTCTGGGTTTGGGTTGTTCAGCTTTAAGGATGAACCAGTCACCAACATTGACTAGGTTGACTAATGTCAATTGACATGACATCAAAGTTAGCAAGTGTCTACTAACGTTATCTGACACCTATGCCTACAAAGTTCCAATTTTTTCATTAAATCTAACATCAATGACTATGAAAAACTATCAAAATAGGAAGTCGGGTTAGTTTGGATGCCTAGTGGAAGTAGTCAACTAGCCTAATGGTTGAGCTAGCTTAGAAGACCCTATGTCGACTGTGTAATGCCTATATATAGCTTGGTTTAGGGCCTCAAGCCAATGTAGTTCTCCCAAAGCCTAGGAAAAATATCTAAGGTATGGTTAAAAGGTGTGTTTAGGGGAAATGGGTAAAAATGTAGGTTGAGATAGGTCATGAAGCCTAGGGCTCAAAAGACAAGGCATAGTGTCAATAGTCAGGGATATAGGTCATAAGGCCTAGAGTTGTGATAGGTAGGTAGGCCTCAGGTGGAGAGAGAGAGAAAAGGAAATAAATCCTAGGGTAGAGGGAGAGAGGCAAAAAATCATAGATTAAATAGAAAGAGGTATTAAAACCTAGGGTAGAGAGAAAAGAGTAGAGTAGTTAGTTAGGTGGGTATATGGCTAAGCTAATCTCAAAATACCCTGTATCAACTGAGTGTCACCTACATAGTCTAGTTTAGGGCCTCAAGACAATGTAGTTCTCCTAAAGAGAAGGGAAAAATGTGGTGGTAGGTTATATTATAAAGTATGTGACTTGAGTTATGTGTGTGTGGATGTAGGTGAGGATGAAGGTGACATTACAAGATCATTTATCAAGGCTTTTGATGTGTATGAGGAGGTATGTCACTCTAGATGAGTAGAAGTAAATGGTATTCATGGGGTTAGGAAGAGTATGATGATATTTTCAAGTCACCTAAGATGTGAGCCTTATGATATTATTGATTGAGAGGTGGGATCACACCACCAACACCTTCCATCTATCGACCAAAGAGTTGATAGTGACCCAAGAGGATGTTTATAGGATTTTATGGTTGCCACTCCAACATGAGGATCTCTTCACATGATAAAGAGAAGATCATGATATACATATGGTGGTATTGTATGGTGAGCATGTCAGAGAGGTGACTTATCATTCTATGAGTTTTGCTTATGAGCCACTATATATGGCTGATGAGGAGTAACATCGATTAAGCATCTTGGTGATGATTGAGATCATGGTGTATGCATTATTAGATGTAGACGGTGGCAAATTTTTAATTAAATTAATGTGTGCTTACAAATATGGTTAGGCAATAGACTATTTTTGGATGGATTCCAATATTTTTATCAAGTTATATAGAGAGCTATGGGGTTTGAGACTATGATAATAATATAGTTTGTGTATTGACCATCTACTACACTATTAGGCATACGAACACATCATGGTGATATGACCATTGGGGTTACCTACCATGATTCTAGTTAGATTTAGGGTTGGTTTTAGATGGTGGAGAGAGGGCATGACATAGACCCAAGTAGATGGCATAGTACATGACATTGCCTATTATAGGTGCATGATTGAGGGTTTGATCCCTAAATATATTTTGTGGAAAACCTAATTGACATACCCGATATTCAAAGGATAGGCACAAAAACTTGTCGGTTTATAGAGCTCACTATAGGTTAGGGGGAGATGAGCTAGTGAGTTGGAGATGGTACCCATGGCACAGGTCAAGAGGTAGTTTGGTCTATGACAAGATATACTACTTTCCTTCCCTTAATATAGGAGGGATGACATAGAAGAACCCCTCCCATTACCCCAGAAGATAGATGGGCTAGATTTTAAAGAGCTACTAGTGGGGCTAGGTGTTATATATCTAGGGTACACAAAAACATGTATAGCTTGGTGGGTAGGTTTACATCCCAATGTGGAGGTTAGGAGGCCACCACTAGATTTATAATGGTTGGTGAGAGAGAGGGATGCAGCCATATAGACATGAGATATAGCTCTGTAGGCTAGAGATACAACACAAGCATAGGTATTAGCCTTACATGGGTATGTTGTGATGTTATAGGTATATATTAGGGAATTATAGGTTCAAGTTGTAGCATTACAGGGCCAAGTTGGAGTGTTATAGGGGTAGGTGACTATAGTGATAGCAGAGAAGGACAACTTGAGAGTAGTAGGTCAGGTTGCTCCTCCTCCTCCACCATAAGGACTAATACAAGCTAGGCCATCATCAGGTGCTATGAGACCTCCACAAACTATATCTATTATGATAAATACTACCACCCTGGATGAGATTGTATACTATGAGAGGGCCATCAGAGAGTTTCCATAGATTTAGTAGTATTCCAAGTTTAGGGAGCAGGAGAGATCTGTACCACGTGTTATAGCTTCTAGCTCATTTAGATGTAGATAGGCTGAGAGTGGATATGACACTACTTCATCATGATCACGTGGAGAGCCTTAATGATATTGAGTGCTAGATTTTGACATTTTTTATTATATTTGCTATATATACACCAGCCCATGAGTCAAAGATGTGAGATGTATACTTTGAGAGAGAAATGATATTATGATGATGTATTGATGGACATGTTATTGATCCTATATATATATATATATATATGAGATGTTTATTTATTTGTGATTGTGATGAGGATATTGATTTAGATGATGATTACTAAATGCTATGTTATTTTTGATGTTAATGTTGATTATGTTAGTTGAGTTAGACTAGCCTTTCTCATATATGTGATGGTATATGCATAGTTGGTTTGTTAGTTTCATCTTAGAATTTTTACATATTTTGTGATGGTGTATGCTTAAAATGAATAAATTAGTTATGTTAGTTTATTTCATCATTTTTCCATATTTGTGATGGTGTATGCGTAAAATAAATAAATTGGTTATGTTAGTTTATTTTGGCATTTTTCCATATTTGTGATGGTGTATACATAAAATAAATTGAAAAGGTTTTGATAGTGTTGGTATGAAATTATTTTTTATCTTAATAGAGAGATCGATATGTGGTTTGGATGGGAAAATAGAGAAGTCTAATGCTCAGGAACTAGCAAAGAGCATAGTCAAAACATAAATAGGCTCAAGAAAATGAGCCTCTTTCATGCCTTATATCTTTGAACCATTATGTTTTTTAGAGAAGCATCATGTTTACCTTATGTTAAGTCAGCTTCATAGTTCCTTGAATGAGTTTAAGGGAAAAAAGTGTAAAATCAGGGGAAAATTTTGGGTAGCATAAGCTTTGAAGTGGGGATGATATGCCCCTACTATGGGTGACCCGAGAGCTACTATAGGCAAGTCCATGACTTAAAGTTTTTATTTGTGTAAGTTGATCAATGCAGGAAGTCTAAAATGGGATTTTGTATGAATTAAGGTTGTATAAATTTGATCAATATGATAGGATTTCCTTATTTGTATTTCCCTTTGAGAACAAATCTTGTTTTATCCATCCTTCAAGGTAGTGGTCTAAGCATTCATTTTTAAGTTTAAATAGTTATCCTTTAAGGGAGTAGTCTATTGATAGTAACAAAGGGAAGTTATGTATCTATCCTTTAAGGGAGTAGTCTAAATTGAGAAGCATGACCTAAGATTTTATAGCTTGTCACATATACCATTTTTTTTGTGTTTTTAGTCATGGCCAAGACTATAGAGGCTTAGCATTCTTCCACTTTGAGGGCAAAAACATACCAATACATAAGCTAACTAAGTGTATAAGAGTAAGGGTGAAGAGGAATGGAAAAGAATGTAATATGGATGCTCAAGGGATGAGATCAAGTTAAACATGAGGTGAAGTGATGATTTTTTAACAAAATAATGGTCATAGGTGTAAGGCATTTAAAGGCTCAGGTTCTAGGCTTCCTTCAAGAGAAGATAAGTGATAAGTTCCTAAGCAATACTTGTGAGTTATGATATAAGGTCCAAGCTAATTAGGAGAAAACTTACCTCATTTTCATTTCTCCATGTTCATCACATGTTGATTTTATTTTAAGATGAGATCTCCTATATTAAAATCTCATTCTTTGAGGTTTTTTTTATAAGCACATTTGATACACTCTTGATAGATTTGGAGGTAGTTGAGGGCTATGAGATGATGCTCATCAAGTAATTCAAGTTTATCCAAACATTCTTTGTGAAAGTCAATGTTAGTAAGGATGTCTCTAAGAGAAATCTAAAGAGAAGAAATTTGGACCTCAAGAGATAAAATAGAACCCATCCCATAGACCAAGGAAAAAGGGGTAGCACTTGTATGGGTTTGAATGATAGTGCAATAAGCCCATAAAGAAAAGGGAATGTGCATGTCCCATTCCTTGCTCATATCATTGACTAATTATATGAGAATTTTTGTCAATGTTTAGGTAGAAGCTTCTGCCTATCCATTTACTTGTGGATAGTACGGTGATGAGAAGCTTATTTTATTCCAAATGTATCAAAAAGACTTTGAACAATCTTTTTTTTGAAATATTTGCTATTATCTATTATAATTTTATGAGGAAAACCAAAATGATAGATGATGTGATGTTTTACGAAGTCAATAATTTTGTCAGCTTTAGTGGAGCTGAGAGAGATGGCCTTTATCGACTTGGAGAAGTATTTAGTGTCAGTAGTGATAGAATGATGATGAAGGGATGAATGAGGGTTAATCTCCCCAATTATATCTAAGCCCCATTGGGATAAGGGCCAAAATTCTTTGGTGACTTTTAATGCATGACTTAAAATATGAAGAAGGCTAGTGTGTTGTTGACATTTGATGCAATGCCAAATGTAATCAACATAGTCTTGATGGAGCATTAGCCAATAATAGCCAAGTTAAAGGATACACTTGGCAACTATGTGACCATTGAAATCTTCACCACAAATCCCATCATGGACTTCCTTAATAGTAAAGGGAGTCTCAATACTAGTGAGGCATCTAAGGAGAAGACCATCAAAACCTTATTTGTAGAGAAGTCCACTTACCATAGTGTAATGAGTGGCACATTTTATGAAGGCATGTTTCTCATTATTGGAAAGATTAGAAGGGATAATAGAAAAGGAAAGGTAATCTATGACTTGCTTGTACCATAGGTCATGTGGGTTGGAGGTTACATTTATGATAAAGAGGATGTTAGTTGATGCATATGAGGTTAAAGTTAAGTGATGAGTAATGACAAATATTCTCAAGGAAGAAGATGAAGAGGGTATATGTGAAGCAAGTAAAGCCATTGTGTCAATAAACTTGTTTGTAGATTAGGGAATAGTTTGTAAGAGATAAGAGTCAAATGATTCTAAGAACATATCTACATGATGTTTATACCACTGCAACATTTCATTTTTGCATAGGTAGGAACCATTAACTTTGTTAACCACTAGTTGAGAATCATTGAAAATGGTTATGATTTGATACATAAGAAGAGAGTTGTTTGAATTCCTAAGATCAAAGCCTCATATTTGGCCATATTTTTAATGTATTCAAAATCTAGTTTAAATGACAAAGACATAGGCTCTCCATCTAGAGGAATAAGAATGACCCCCACACCCCCACCATGTTGACATTTAGACCCATTGAATAACATCATCATTTGATAGGAGATATCATCAATGGAGAGTGTTGAGATGGATTTATTAGGGAATTCAAGGTTTGAAGGTTGATTTTTAGGTAAAGGGGTGGTAGCTAACTAGTCAATGATTGTTTTCCCCTTAATAGACTTTTTTGAATGAATTCTAAGTTGAATTCAACAAGAATCATGAGCCACTGAGCTACCCATTTTTGTGATATGACTTGGAATGCATGTATTTGAGGGGATCAGTATGGGTGACCACATAGGTTTTATGATTTAGGAGATAATGGAAATGTTTGGAGGTATAAAATACCAATGCAAGGAAAAGATTTTTATTTTGGGTATACTGAGTCTCATAATCAATAAGTGTGCAACTTATATAGTAAATTTCCTACTCTTGATGTTGGTCATCCTGATGTGCAATCATTACACCTAGAGAATGGTCTATTGCAGAGATGTATAGGTAGAAAGGTTTTTTTTCCTTAGGTAGAATAAGAATAGATGGGGAAAGGAAATATTTTTGAAGTGCATCAAAATCTTCTTGGTAATCTATATTCCAATGGAAGGAGACATCCTTTTTAAGGAGATGGTGAAAGGGTTGGCAACAATCTAAAAATTGAGAGATGAAGTGACTAAAATTTTCCTTGTAAGCTATGTAGTTGTTTGATATTATTAGGTAGAGGTATCTATAGGATTACTATAACCTTAGTAGGATCAACCTCAATACCACATAGAGAAATGATAAATCCTAAGATCTTATCAAAAGAACACCAAAGACATATTTCTTTGGGTTTAGTCAAACATTTTACTGGAGGAGATAAGAAAAATACAATTTCAAGGATTTTCAAGTGATCTTAGTGAAGTTTAGACTTGTTGAGTAAGTCATCCATGTAATCTTCCATAGTTTTGTATAGGAGATCATGGAAAATGTAAGTCATGGCACATTGATAAGTTGCACCAATGTTATTGAAACCAAAAGGAATGACTCAATAATATAAATTCCCACATGGGGTAATGAAGCTTGTCTTGTGTTGATCCTTAGGAGCAACTAGGATTTGATTATATCAAGAGAATCCATCCATAAGTGATAGCATCACATGGTTGGTCATCAGATGAATAAGTTGGTTGATACTTGGTAATGAGAAGTCATATTTTGGACAAGAAAGGTTTAAGTCATGATAGTTGGTACAAATATAGATTCACCCAGTCACATTTATGATAGGAAAAATATTGGAAATCCATTGTGAGGAGACGATGGGTTGGATAAAGTTAAAAAAAAGGTGTTAGAGCTCTTCTTTGACAAGAAGAGCAATACAAGGGTATATCTTTTGAAGATTCTACTTTATAGGTTTGACATCTTGATTAGTGATAATGTTATGGGTGATGATAGAGGCGTCAATGTTGGGAATGTAATTATAAGACCAAGCAAAGGCTTTTCTATGGTTATTAAGAAATGTGGTATAATAAACTTGCTTAGAGGAAAATAAAGATTGACCAATATTGAGGATGTGGGGGTTATCATAAGAGGGTAGGTTGATGTCAATGGTTGATTCATTTAACATAGCTTATGTTTTACATGGGAGTGATCATTGGATATAAGAATTATCTGCATCCATGTATGTGAGAATTGCATCATCATCTTGATATTGGATAGTGTTAATAGTAGGAGAATCTTCATCAATTATTTCAGGATGAATGAGAGGAAGGGACCTTGTTTCCTTACCTTGGTGATAGGTGAGAGGCCCCAAATGGATGGCATTTATTAAAAAAAATTAGGAGGTATGGATACCTCTGATTCAGTAGGTGATGGTGGAGAAGAAGATGGAGAAGGAGAGACTGGTTCTTTGTTAATTGGTTCATGGGAAGTTTTAGTGAGTTTATTTGGTTTGTCATAACCCATTCCATGCCTCTTTTTGGTATTTTCAATGGTGTTTCTAGTAGGATATTCAATAGGTGTATGAACACCCTATTCATAATGACCCAAACAAAATCCTTTCTAGGTACATCAATAGAGATAGGTGTGCATAAAACTAAGGTTTCTTAGGAAAGAAAAGTCATAGGTAAAAGTTTATGGTGAAGAAGATGGATTGCCAACAATGAGAGCAAGATCAATTCCCCCATATGTGAAATTGGTTCAAAGACTAGGGGGCCTATAAAAGATTATCATTCTAATGTGAGGATTGTAATTTGGATGCATGTAAAGATTTTCATACTCGTGTGGAGTGTAGAACATGTCAAGCATCAAAAAATGATATTTATCGAGTGATAAACATTGAAAAGTTTCCTCCATGGGATCCTTGTTAGGAATTTATGTAACCATGGGAGTGGAGCTTATAGAAGCTTTATAAGTATCATGTGGGGAAGATGATGTCTTCAATGGAATTAGAACATCATTGGGAATATAAGTCATGTTACATGTTTTAAATAGAGGTGGGTTAGTGGGTATAACATGCACTTGTCTATCATGTTCAAACTTGACACAATGGTGCAAAGTTGAGCATACAAATGCTATGGCACATATCCAAGGTCACCCAAGTAGTATGCTATATTGAAAATCTCCCTCTAAAAAATATAAGATCTCAATAATAGTGTAGGGACTGACATGGATATCTAAAATAATAGTGCCCATCGTAGTAGTTGTGGTATCATTAAAAGGGCAAAGTACCACATCGGTTTGAGACATGCAATTTTTGAGAAGGGATAGTTGTTTGTAAGCATGGGTGTAAATAATATTAATACTATCTCCCCCATTATTCATGACTTTCTTGACATAATTTTGATCAATATATATGGTAGTAAAAAGGTTAGAATCTTAATCTTTAGGGTGTTGAATTGGAATTTTTGAATTACTAAAAGAAATCAGGGAGATGGAATTAAGGGAGCTAACTAAAGCTGAAAGAGGTTGGGGATCATCTGATTATACCTCAATTTATTTGTAACAAACCACTACACAAAAACCTCAAGGCATTAGTGAAGTCCACCCACTAGGACCATAACATCCCACAATGCTTTCGAAGCCCAAACTTTGGGTTGGATTTGTACTTGTACCACTAGGATTCCCTGTGTGTACAAGCCTTGGACGAACACTGCCATGATGGTGTAGCCACCCACTTTGTGACTTGAACCTGGGTAGAGGCTCTGATACCACATGTAATGATCTTGATATTCAATATATGCATAAATACCCTTAAGGTAGGGAAACACCATATAATACTCCTTTAGGAAGGAATAACTCCACAATGTCTCTTTGAGGGGACAACCTCCAATATCCTCTTACAATAGAAGACTCAATGCTTACTTGATATCTTTACCATGATAATCATCTCCCATATATATACATCTATCTAACCCATGGATGGGTAACCTCCTAATCCTAATGTAGGCTGACCATTACCCAATGTACTACTTCCACAAGTTACTCTATCATCCTAATATATTGTACCCATATAACTAAGTAAGGGGTTGTGTGCCACATGTCAGCATCTCCATCAACCCATATACATCAATAAATCATATCCCTAGGTACATAGCACTTCACCACTCCCTAAGAATACAAGAACCTTCAAAACAACCCTTATTATGACCCCAACATAGGTACTATCATCCCCTTTGGACTTCCCAATAATTAAACATACTTTGTCTATGGGGGACTTGATCAACCACTCCTCACTCCTATTACCACTCTATATATTCAACCTTTCATTTCTGATTTCTCCTATCTAAGCAACCTAGCTTTTGTAAGAACCTATCTTCACTATTGTGCATGGAAAGGATTTGGTATGGGCCTATACGAATATGGACCTCATGAATTTCCCATTATCAAGAATCAAAAACCTTGTGAGTTCTTTGGGCTCAAGTTTGAACCACCAAAAGAACCCACCTCACCAATACCTATTGATATCCCCATGGAAGAGGTTCCATCTTCTCCCAATACATCTTCTCAATCTGGAGACTCTAACATCATCCCATCCAACTTTTTTTTTATCAGTACCGTTACTTTAGGCCCATGATCCTATTAATATGGTGGTTAAACTAAAACCTTTCCTCTCATCCACCTCAAAATGATCAACTGTGATTCACACACCATCTATACCATTCAAAACTAAGATGATAATTCTATCCTCATCTACCTTGGTGCAGTAGACTCTCCCATCCATAAATCCTTCCCCTAAGAAAAATAGACCATGCTCAATGAATCAACTATTAATGTTAACTTAGGAACCCAAGATAATCCTCATATCATTAAACTAGGCCAATCCTTGGACTATAACAAGTAATGTGATTATCCCAAATTCCTTCAAGACTGTAGCATTGCATTCACTTGGTATTATTAGGATATGCCCAAGATTAACCCCTCCATCACCCTTCATAACATCATGACCCATCTAGAGGATAAGCTGATAGGCAAAAGCTTTGAAAAATATACCTTCATATAGCTCTTCTCATCAAGGAAGAAATTCAACATCCTTTATCCATCAAATTTATTTAACTCTTTGACTACCCATAATGGGTCTTTAATATTTTTTATGTTATCAAGCCCACTAGGGGACTCTGCCTTTGTGTGGATTTCTAATACCTTAACCTTGCATGCCCCAAAGATGACTTTCCTTTACCCAACATCTACCAACTAGTTGACCTTACCATAGATCATGAGATGTTATCCCTCATGGATGGATTTTTAGGATACAATCAAATCCTAATCACCCCCTTAGACCAACATAAAACTACCTTCATTACTCCATGGGGAAACTTCTGCTATCGGGTCATCCCTTTTGCTTTAAAAAATGTCAGAAAAAATTATCAATGGGCCATAACCTATGTCTTCTATGATCTTATTCATAAAATTGTAGAGGATTATGTGAATTATCTCCTCGATAAATCTAAACACTGCAAGGACTATTTATCTATTATTACTATCATTTTTGACAGTCTATAAGGAAAACTCCAATTTATTCATCACTTCATCTCTCAATTATCAGATAGATGCCAACCCTTTCACCACCTCTTGAATAAAGACACCTCCTTTAGATGGACCAAATATTATCAAAAAGACTTTGATTCACTCAAAGAGTACTTGCTTTTTCCATCTATTCTTATCCCACCTAGGGATGATCAGCCTCTCTACCTTTACATATCCACCACTGATCACTCTTTAGTGCCATGCTAGCTCATTGAGATGAAAAAAATAAGGAGCAAGCCATTTACTATATCAGTCACACACTTCTAGAGTATAGGACATGATATACCCATATTGAAAAGCTTTGTCTCACTCTTATTTTTGTTACCTCTAAGCTTCATCACTACTTGTTTAATCACAAAATGTATGTTATCACTAACACTGACCCACTCAAGTATATGCACTCCAAGATATAACAAAACCATCATATGGCTAAGTGGCTCCTGCTTCTGGTTGATTTTTATCATGATTTTCTTCACCAAAAAATCATTAAAGGGTAGTTCATTGTTGATCAATTAGTTTAAGCCCCTCTCCTAGATAACCAACCCATTCCATTAACATTTCCTGATGAATCTATTACAACTCTTTCTTAGGGAGAACCCTCTTACCAAATGACCATGTTTTTTGATGAATCTAAATGCCAACATGGTGGGGGTGCAAGAAAAATTATCATACCCCTTCATGGTGAACCTCTTACACTATCCTTTAAACTCAACTTTAAATGTACCAACAACATGGTAGAATACAAATCTTTAGTCATCAATCTCCAAACTGCTCTCACCTTAAAAATTGAAACCATTTCTATCTCCAATGATTATCAACTAGTGATTAAATAGGTTAATGGGTCCTATCAGTGTAAAAATGACATTTTAAAAAAGTATAAGCCCCTTGTTGATGAGCTCTTAACATCTTTTGACCGTTATTTAATCTAATTAGTGCCTTGATCTACTAACAAATTTGCAGACACAAGGGCCTCTCTTACATCTTGAATACCCTCTCAACTTGTAGAATCCAAATTGTTTTTTACCATCCACCATTTCATTCGACCCTCATATATCAGTTCAGACCTTCCAACCATTTGTAGTGTGGAGGCATCTCCTTCTAATGTCTAGTATAACCAAACCTTAAATTACCTTAACCTAGGCATCATTCCACCTAACCTCTAATAGAATGCCTAGAAGGATTTTTTGTAGGGCACCTCTCATTATACCATACTAGGGGGAATCCTAAATAAACATGGCTTTGATGGTCTTCTCCTCCATTATTTACATAGTCATGAGATTCTTCATACCATCAAAGAAACCCATGATGGAGTTTGTGGGGGATATGTTAGTGGCCTTGCTATTGCCAAAAGAATCCTATGCCTAGGTTACTATTGGCCTACCCTCAATCAAGGATACTATGACTATGTAAAAAAGTGTGTTGAATGCCAACAACATGCTAACTTGCATCATGCACCTACTCACAACCTTTAGGTATCCATGGATTATTGGCCCTTCTCACAGTGAGGGCTAGATCTCATTGGATAAATCAATCCTCACTCTTCTCAGTGACACCGATATATCATCACCACTACAGAATATTTCACTAAATGGGTGGAGAACACCCCCCTTATCTCCATCAAAGCTAAAAAATTATAGATTTTATCAATCATCGCATTATCTATCATTTTTGGGTCCCTCACAAAATCATAATAGATAACAAAAAATCATTCAAAAACAAAAAAATTCAAGCCCTCTATGATGATTTTAGCATCAAACTTAACCATTCCTTGCCTTACCATCTACAAGCAAATGGATAGGGAGAAGCCTTCAATAAAACTCTCATCAAAATGTTGAACAAAGTATTAAGTGCTTTAGGATGAGATTAGCACATACACATCCCATTTATTTTATGGGCCTATCGCACTAGTATCCAAACCACAATAGGTGCTACACCTTTTCCCCTAGTCTTTGGTATAGAGGTTGTTCTACATCTTGAAGTCTAGATTCCATCTCTTCAACTTTCCTTACATGACATCATTTTTAAAGAGGATTATTGTCAAGAACTCCTCGCACACCTTGAATTAATTAATGAACATCACCTTGCTACCCTTAACCATATTTGCATATATCAAGAGCATATTACATGTGCTTATAACAAGCATCTTAATAGGAATTTGACATCAAAGATCTCATATTGAAAGAAAACCAACACATGACCAATATGGAGAAGAGTAAATGAAGAAAGTTTAATTTCAATTAGAGTGGACCTTACATCATTAACCATATGTATGGATCAAGATCTTATCATTTGTCCTCTCTCAAAGGCAAACCTAAACCTGAGCCTCTCAATGCTTCACATTTGTGTCCATTTTTCTTTTAAATTGGGATCAAGCTCACTTGTCTATCTAACTTAAACTCATCCCTTGATTATGAGACTTTAACCTTCACCCACTTTCCTCCTCCCCTTTTGAGAATAATTGATTACAACATAGAACCATGTGAGTAACCACCACAATAATAGCCCAATCCTAAATATGGGTACCATGTCTCTACCCATAGCATGGTTCTCATGGATACTTTTCATCTCTAACAAGATGGAATCCCATTGTCATTGTCTCTCAAAGACACATTATTTCACATATCATTGACCTTCTTGTTTTAAAGTTTTTCCCTCATAAAGGTAAACCTCTAAACCTAATTAGACTGGTCCATGTCTAAACACATCACATCCCAAAAAAACTTGGACACCAAAACATTTATTGGGTCAATATCTTAAGCATTACAAACTAATCCCTAGAAGGATAACTACCTAAAAACAAAATAAAAATTGTCAAATGTAAGGTAGATTGCTCCCTTGAAGGACAACTATCAAGAACATTAAACAGATCCATAAGCTTAGACCACTCCCTTGAAGGATGTCTAAGTTAACTTTGTCAAAAGTAGAACAATTTATTGGAAGCTTTCCGCATTGATCAACTTACCATATATAGTAATAAATCAAAAGACCCACTATCACAACAAATTCTAAAGCCACAACTAGCTCTCAAACAACATAATAAGTTGGAAGCCACAATCAACTTTCCCATGTAGACTTCCCGTACTGATTAGTCTACATCTAACATATGGCATGGACTTGTTTATTACCATCCTTAGGCCATCTATAGAAGGAGCAAAAATTATTCACATGTAGTTATCATAAATATCATCCATTACCCTTCACACCACCCATCACCCATCTTCCCTTTAGACTATCTATAAATTAAGGGATTTAGAGCTTACTTGACACCCTGTGATCAAGAAACCTTTTTTATCAACTAACATGTATAGTGTTTGAGGGGCTTATATTCATCAAGTCGATCCCAATTCAAGTCTATTTTTAGTTGTAAAAAATAAATCATTGTGACCTATTCTTAATGTGCTTTGTTGGTGTTTTCCTCATGACTTTTACCATCCAATGTTTCAACAATAATAAACATTATTTTTACTTTCAATGAGATTATAACAAGCACAACCATACCAATCATAACCATAACCATAACATTCATAAGTATCCACATAATCTTAATCATGGTACCATTTAACCAATGACATCCAACACATTTTATACATAACAAAATATGCAATATTTTATTTAGGGTGTGAGGAATTTCATGACACATACATAGTCATTAGATTACACATTACCTAAAACACATACATACATTATTTTCCTACGAAAGCATTAGATCGATTATCTAGTGACTCTATATTTATGTTTATCCATCCTTCTACTTGATTAATCCTAGGAATTACATCGACATACATACATCAACATACCTTATGAAGAAGGCATCATTTATTTAATATTGCCTCATGAGCTAGATGGTAGCGTTAGTACAGGATTGGGAGATGATACTCATGTTTATTTTTTCTATTGTTATTGATTATAAATATGGTTAAAGAAAGTAGTATTAGTGCATGGAGGGACATACACAATCATTTTTAATGGAAATTTGAATGATGATTATGTGAACATAGAAGTGCTCACATGAAGTATATGATCTGATCCTAGTACTAATCATGATTCTTTAAAATACCTGCCCATTCTTCCTCACCAACCTAGTTATCCATTCTACCAACCAAGAAGGTCATATGATGTCATTGATTTCCTTGAATAGTCTTCCCAATAGAAATGATCATGCTTACCTACCTTTTCACATGGACACATCACCCTTGATATGATTGGTTATCTTGATAAAGCCATTATGCACCATCATGATATCTTTTTGTTTCCCTTATCATCTGATTCACATTTGATGTCTTTCCTTGCTTTGTCATCTCATGACCCTTATAGGCCGGGTGGTCATTTGCATCATTATCACTTTTGGCCCAATTTACATGAATTAGCTTCCAACCATGGGCTACTGTAACAATCATCCCTTCAAAACTACCATTATTGATGGTGGTGGTAACTCCCAAATACTTACCACTGTAGAAAATATTCCATCAGAGGTAGGCTACCATGAATTCACAATAATACATTCAACTTCTTGTCCCCTCTACCCTCCTCTTATTACTAGCCCATTTCTATAAGCTCTGAACATTAGACTCAAACCATTGGTAGTACCTACTCTAACATGGTAGTCTTTTATTTTGTGCCAGTTGAATGTTCATCTATAGCAAGGGAACCACCGTCTTCTCCTAGCCATGTATCTTCTTATTGGTTAGGCCCAACCTATTAGAACCAATAAGTCATTTTTTCCATGGAGTTGGGATAAAGGATGCATACATTGACACTATTTATCTCACATACTCATGCAACTCTTGGGTCAGTCAAAATCCATCCTCTATCGCTCACCATACCACCAAATTTCTTACTTATAGAATCTACTTAGTTGTCAAAGAAACTCTTTGTAGGTCATCACTTCACTACTACCCTTAAAACTCAGCTCATAGTAGTGATGAACCTTGGCCAAAGTGATTATGCAGATCCTAATATAATCCCACCTCCTAAACTTGGCTCATAGTGGTAGATGTTATCTCTAGGCTTCTACCCTTGCATAATTTTAGAAGATGCAACCTCCACACAAAGGCACCTCTTCTATGGATTAGCTACATTGAAGGTTGTTTGTGGTTTTTAGCATTATGTCCTATAATTATTTATCCTACCTTACCCATATATGTCTCTCATCCTACTAAATGTGGGATCATTAGGATAACTATTCACCGATCTAAACCATGTACCTTCACCATCACTATCACCAAAACCTAGAACCTAGAACCTCTATTTTACAAAAACTTTCCTTCTCCATCAACCCAAATCAACCCATGTGGTCCATCAAATTAGGGTAACCAATCTAAACACCACTCACCCAACCTTGTTGAAATACATTGGCTTGATGTCCATGGATTATTTAGGCACTACTTCACTTTTAAGGGTAACTCAACCATTGACAACTAATTCCCATCCCCTTTTTCTTCTCACTCATTTCCATCGCTAACAGTGCCCTCTTGATTAGGGTATCCTACATCAAGGAAGATTTGAATTATATCTTTAGTTTCCTTATGTTTTAACACCATCTAATACTTCCTCTTTCCCCCAATACTGGGAGAACTACATTATCCTGAGATCTTTTTGAACTATGTAGGGATCACTCAGTTACTAAGGTCAGCTCAACTGCATCCTTTATTTTGTTTTCCCTTCTCACCTAAAATCTCTTCCTCCACTTCTCTAACTATCCCCTCACCACATACCTCCCTTCAACTTGTCAATCTCTTTTAACATAAGGGTTGATAGCCTTCCCTATCTGCCTCTCTTACCTCACACCAAGCCTCCATCTCCTCCACTTCATTACCCCCACCCACTTTTTATGTTTCTTATCCATCTCTTGAATTCTTACCAACCAGGCCCTTTATCCCCTTTAACTTCTCTCACCATCCTCATCATCTCCCCTTACCCTTAGCTATTTGGCATACCCTATTTTGCTCACCAATTCCACATCATATTGTGCACCTTGCAAGCTTTCTATTTCTTTTATTGCTATACTTTTTTTTTATGTGTACCATCACTCTTTGCCATTTCTCCACTTTTACCACTGTACCCATTTTCCATTCTTCTTGTTTTCTTTTTTCCCATAATTTCATCCTTTTTATATTATTTTTTTCATCCACAACTAGTTTCTACCTAGGTATTTATCCTTTGATAAGCCTTCCATAATTTCCTCTTTTCTTCTTCTCAGTTCTTGCCTTTTGCCTTTTTCATTCCCCTTTTCCTCTTTCCATCTCGGTACTCACTTCTCTTTTGCATCTATGTGAGTATGCTCATTTTGTATCCCTGCTTCAATTCTTCCTTTTTCTTCTTATCATCACTGATCTTCATATTTTATCTTCATCTCATTCCCTTTCATTATTTTCCACCATCCTCTCCCTTTTCTCTATTTCCTTTCATTTTTGTCATCTTGAGGACATTCCTTATTCTTTATAACCTTTTTTTGCTTCCTCCTATATATCCATGCTTGGATCCTTCCATCCTTATCCACCTTCATCTTTATATGTGACCTCATTAATTCTACTACCTATCTCTTTATCCATCTCCTAGTCTACCTTTACCTCATCTCTTTTTAGATCTCCCTTATGTTCTCCAACTCAACCTCTACCTCTTTAGAGTACGATCACTAGTTGTGTCACTTCTACATCTCCTTGTCTTCTTCCTCATGTCCTCCATGCCCTTGCTTTAATGCACAAAATAGTTAACCTGCTCCCTCATTTAATTAATATTAATAATATTATTATTATTCACCTCACTCCATATTCCAAAACCCCTCAGTGTCTTTCTCTGAATTACCTCAAAACTCAATGCTTACTTATTTTTGGCCCCCACTGACTCAAGGGTCAAGGGTTCAAATCTTAACCACTTCTCATTTACCCAATCTATTAATTTTCTTCCCCAAATTATTGAATCATACCCTTCCATAGCCTGTTAATGACATAATTGTGAAGTGTGCACAATGTTGGCTTATTTGGATGGTGATGAAAGAACCCATCGAATCACTGTGGAAATTTAAGTAGTGCTATATTTTCTAAATTTGGGTAAAGCATATTTATTTATTTTTAAATGGCAATAGAAATTTCATGCTTGAACCTGCTTATCCATGGCTATAAATTCTTTTTGCATAGTCGATACAATCATCTAATTGAATCCTAGGTAATCTCATCCACCATTTCTACCAAACCAATCAAAAAACTATTTGATACCCATATTTCCCACCCTTTGGATCTTCCCTTTCTCCAAGATCCTTCAATTAGACCTAACTACATGATATCAAATTGGGGTAACCAAGTTAACCAACACTCTTCACCTCAAAAGAACTACATTTGGCCTGATGTTCTTCTTGGATTCCTATCTATGGAACTATTTAGGTAGCATCCACTTTTCAAGTGCATTTAGGTCATCTCAGCCATCCCCTTCCAACTCATGCCAATCTACCCATGCTTTCACCATGTCCACCTTGACATTGGTTGCTTTTGACCTAGAACATTGGTACGTTTTGCAATAACTTTTGATCACAATAACCAACCTTACCATGTTGAAATTTTAAAAAATTTTAACCACCTCATGAATGACCTAACTATTTTTTTTTGTATGAGAACTTCCTACCCTAGATACTTGTGACCAACACTGAGCCTATCTAGATGATTTGATAGGCCTAACTTGATTAGTTATGACCAATGTTGTGGACTGATTATCCCTATCATGTGTCTTTCTAGGATAAAAATTATTTTTACCAACATTGGTAACTTTAGTCTTTATTTAATCTTGACTACCATGCTTAGTCACCTTTTACCCATTGGCATTTCACATGCCTAGCTACCTTGTGGCACCACCTAGTGCCTCACTACTAATTGCTTATCAAACCTACACCCGATTTAGCCTTTCCTCATTGACTCTTAGTTTGAGGGGGACCATGTTTTCCCACACTTAGGGCACCCTAAACTTCAACCAAGTTAATTTTTTAAATTTTTTATCTTGTTAATTCAAAGTTGCATAACAAAAAGGGGCAAAATGTAGACACTATAACACTACACACTTACAATTTTTTATGACTAAATGCCTCGGGACCCCATAAATACCCCCTAAACCTTCTTAAACCTTAAAAACCCCATATTAACCTAGCCAAAACACTATTATTCTAGTCACATAATATTATTGAAAATCACTATTTGAAAGTACTATTCAAAAGTATTGTTCACTATCACTATTCACTATGGGACCCACTATCACTATTCATGATGACATGGCATATGACATGGAAAGTGACATGGCATGTGATATGGTAAGGTGATATGTAAAGTCACATGGATTATAAGTGGCGTGGCTTGATGTGGGACATCATACCCCACCTAGGACCCTTCCCAAAGTGCTTTATGGCCTCATTTAAGCATCATAAGCTCCCCTTGAAATATGATGAATTTACCTTCAACGGACCATTAGTAAATTGTATTTTACCTTCACACATGAAATTAACCTTTAAAATAAGATATTTACCCCTTTAGTACTTTGGGAAAGATAAAGGGAACCCATTTTTGACTTCTTAACCCAAATGGGATAGTCACCAACCCAAATGGGAATCCCCACCCACCTCATTTTGACTAATTCATCCACCACATAAAAAATGGCACCATATTTCTACTATTACTCATTTGGCATGACTATTCACAACATATGCTATAAATAACCCCCTCCTTCACCCAAGGTTAAGTTGTAATGTGGAAAGTTAGTATTTATTGTTATTAACATTTTGTTGAAAGTTTTTGAAGGAGGTCATCCACTTGAAGGAGATAATAATCATATTGGAGAGAAGAGATAAAGTAATAAAATTCTAATAAAATATGTAACAAATAATCTTCAACGAGCCATCCTCAAGCCATCTTCAACAAACATTAAGGTAATTTGTATTATTTTACAATTTCAATTTTTTCCTCCTTATCCCCCTTTGGCCTCTTATTTCTTGATCTCCAAACCATAACCCCTTGGCCTTCTTATTTTCCTTTCACCCCTTTTTATTTTTACCCTTAACCTATTCTTTCCCTTTATTCCATTCACCCATTTATCTCTTCACCATTTATCCCTTTTTACCTCCTTTCTTTCTTATCCCCTTCACCCATTTACCTCTTCACCACTTATTCTGTAATCCCTTTTGCCTTTTTTATTTCTTACCTTTTTACCCATTTATCCATTTTACTTTATCCCATTACCATCTTTACCTTTTTATTTCTTTTGATTATCTTGAACCATAACCATAACCTTGCCTACTTAACCACCATTTGCTTCTTTACTTTCTAGATCATTTTCTCCTTTATCTTTCTTAACTGCAATTAATCTCTACCAATTTTACCATTTACCAACCTTAATCAAAACTTTAGAACTTTTCACAAGACAAACCAAACCATTTCCAAACCCAAAACCACAACCTTGCCTTAACCAATTTTCAACATTAGTACAATCAAACTAGTTGCTCATTATACTCAAATTAGTTTCTTCATTAGTATTAGACCTTGCCTTAACCAAATTTTAATTCATTAGTATAATCAAACTAGTTTCTTTAGTATAATCAAACTAGTTGCTTTATTATTAGGCTTAGTAACTAAATTTTCAACATTAGTAACATTAGAAAAACATTTGAATTCATTGTCTCAAATTTAGTTACTTGTTGTTTTTAATATCAATAATTTTTTTATTTATTAAAAATCCTTTTATTTCATCATTTCAACTTAATTTTTTTAAGTAGGTGGATTGACAACCTCCTAGAAAGCTTTCATTTCTATAATTTAGCTTATGCTAGGCAATCCACCTATCTACTTATCTAACAAATAAGTCTCTTTTAGTGTTTTCTTATTTTTAGGTCATCCTCCCAAGACAAAGAGGAGATCTCCATAACCAATTAGATCAAATTCATGCACTTTAATAGGTATTCTTTCACACCTTTCATAACTAGTTTCTTCTTCTCACACTTAGAAAAAAGCAGGAATTAAAGATAAACAAAACCCTAGAGTAAAGTTTCAGATCTAAAAGTCCATCACAACCAAATGAAACCTTTGGAAGCTTGGAAGCCCTAGATCATAATTTTTTTGTATTCACATGGATTAGGTTCACCAAATGTTTGACCCTAAAATATAATCTAGATTAGTGTTATCTATATTGATTAAAGGGGTACATAAAAATGAAATGGCACAAAGGTGATAATCAGATCTATAATAGGCCCTAATTAAATACTAAAGTTGGATATAAGTATACATTGAATTTATTATGTTGAGATAGTATCAATATGGAAATTAAAACTATGCTAAATATATAAATGATAGAGAATTGAAGTACTTAGATTGTTCAGATGTTAACATAGTTCTAAATGTAGAACATGCTGAAAGTAAGTAGGAAGGAGATTATGGAATAGTCATCAAATTTTGGATTTGATGCTTATATCTTTTTAAATCATTCACATTGAATGAGAACCATCAATTAAGTACAAAAGGCAAGGATAATTTTGGTATGTGCATGCCTATTGGCATAATTAATATTTAAAAAGTTTACAACTAAGTATCATTAATATCATATTAAAAAAATCTACATATAAGCTCATTATCTATGTAAGCAAGTTTAATATTAAACTAAGAGTAGGCTTGATTGACTTAAAAGCAAGGAAGTTTTTTGATTTTATTTATGTGTTATGGTTTTAATGTAATCAAGAACCTACATACCTATAAATAATTTTATGAGAAGAAGAAATGTACTATTAAAAAAAATTGATGTTAGTGTAAGAAAAAAATTGAGATAAACAAAATATTATCACTGCATTCATGTAGAGGCATTGATTCATGTTTAACTCACTTGAAAATGTTTTCATGTGTGATCTATTACTTATCATTATAAGTTATCAAAGCTACATAAAATTTCAAACCCATAACCTATTTTAAATAAAACCTAAGGAAAGCCTTAAACCATTCACAAAGCTTTGTTTACAAGAATTCAATGATTATATGCTATCAAACAACATAATTTTATGTAAAAAATGGAAGGAATAATGAATTATTTGTGTGATTAAAAGGATATATATTCTATTTATTTGATCCTAACTTTGACCACCTTCTAATGATAAAATTGGTCTTTAGTAAGAATGAAATGATGACCCTATAGACCTATACAAAATTTTATGGGAAGAAGAAATGTATTTAATTAAAAAAGTTGATATCAATGTTAGAAATAAAACTGAGACAAAAAATATTATAGTAGAACAAAGTTTCCATGCATTAGGAGCATGGAAATGCAATCATATTCATCTTCTAGCTTGTAATGTAGACCATCAATAAGGATTTTAAAATAAAAAAAATCATGACCTTATAGACCTATACATAAATTTATGACATGAAAAATTGTATTGTTTATAAAAACAATTGACATAAATGTTAGCAAAAAACTAAGGCAAACAAAATATGCTCTCCAAATTTAGGTAGAGAAACTAGTTAAAGCTTAACACACCTTAAAATGAATGCATGCCCAATAATTAGCCTATGTGAATTGAACTACCCAAACGTTAGGGATTCATCATCTCACTCAACAAGAAAATGAATTTTTAAACTTGGTCTCATAGATGACAAGCTCACACACACACATTATATTTTTTCAAGATGTCATTAATGAAAACATTAGTTTTATTTAATAACACATTAAACAAACTATGAATCCTTATATATGCATTAAAAAATAAAATAAAAAAATTAATGGAATTAAATGTATTAAATAAATATCCACATACACACTTTTAGTATGGAAAAAAATACCTATGAAATTACTTTGATTTATTGACCACTCACCATTCCATGTATTCCACCTAGTGGCTAGTGAGCCAATGCATTAACCCAATAGTTATTTGGCCATGTGGCATGGGCAAAAAATATGAAAATTAAATACGAACATTTTTTTTTAATTAGTTTTATTGTTGATATTGATAGATTTTTTTAGTAAGGATTGTGGTGCAAAATATATTTGGATAGTTGTATCTATCCTCATGGAAGAAAGCAACAGTTTACAATAGTGAGAGCCATAAACTATGAAAATAAATTAGGTTATGATTTATTTTTTAAGTCATTGGTAATACATTATTATTTATTATATAATATGATTATGGATATTGAAAATGAATGTGATCATATTCATTCTCCAACTTTAAATGTGGACCGTCGATTATCTACAAATTTTGCCAATGCTCGTTCTAGTAGGTGGTAATGCAATATTTTTTTATCTTTAAGATGATAGGGGAGATTGAAATGGTGTTTTTGATAGTTGTTTCATGCCATTGTGGACTTAAAAGGTTATGTAGTTTTTATAGTTTGACATGCATACACTATAGTTTGAGCATATAGTCATTGCTAGTCCATCTTTTTAATAATATTTACAGTAGAAAATATTTGTGTATAGTTATCTTTGTTATTGTGGTAGAAAGGCTTAATTTACAAGGGTGAGAGACATAAACCACAAAATTAACTTTGATTATTTAAGATAATAAAGAATATTGAAAGGGGTCTTAGATTTTTTTTTTTAAATTTTCGGTGACCAAGTGGTAGATATGAAAGGTTAACAAGTCAATAAATTTAATTAATGACATGTATTTGATCTTCCAAATAATGGTAAGGTTGTTGTGTAAAAAATATTATTTTTTCTTTGTTTTTCACAATGAAACAATCATATTGAGTATTTAGTAGGATGGGAAAGGCTAGTTTTTAAATAGATTTTCCATCATAAACTAGAGATTCAGAATGAAACCATTACATTTTTTTTTAAAAGTTGTTTTTGTTTGATGTAAAAGTAGCTAGCAAGCCATAGGCTTCCTATTGGCTAGATAGAGTAATATTAATTGTGATCAGGTGAATTTGAGTAGTAATTTTAGCTAATATTTTTTTGTGCCCTTTTTCTATTCTCTAAGATGTAAATAATGTTTATTTCTTTTATTTTGTTTTTTTAGTTTTTTTTTTCAATGAAGAAATGTTCAAATTAACATTTTCATAGATTTTAATATATTAGAAACCATTATCAAGTAAGTTACACTTAGTTCAATGTATCTATGTGAATATGGTCAAAATAAGTATCGAGAAGACACACACACACAAAAAAAAGTTTTGCGGTCGAAGGCATTTATGAATAGTTATGTGTTAATGCCATTGAATCAATTTATTTGCCTCTTACCATACCAATACATGAAAATTACTAGAATCAAGAGAAACTAAATATATCCATTCTTCAAAAGTGAATATGGACTATCGATTGGATACAAAAGGCATGGCTCATCCTAGTAATAGATGTATATCTTAGCATGATGGTATAATCAGTTCCTTTGTTTACATAAATAATTTTATTAAGCTTCTTTTTTTTTTTTGCATAATTAATTATTATAATTGGTTACATATTTTTTTCTAACTATGAATGATATCAAATGTATATAACACTTTAATTTTATATTTATAATTAAGAAAACAAAAAAATAAAACTAAGCATTTTTTTAGTAGCACATTCTAGATGCATTTATATTTAGATCAAAAGAAATAATATATCAAATAATAAATATCAACCACCTATAATGTAATAAATGGCATGCATATATAATAATAAATGTAAAGTGTAAATAAAAATTTAATGCAAAGCATAGTTTTGAATAAATTATAACTATAAAAAAATAGTAGAGAAAAAATGAGACATTATAGATTTTATAAAAATTGAAATTAAATGTCATAAAGTTTTCTAAACAAAAAATAGACACGAATTATCCATAATTAAAGGTAGAACACACCATAAGAAAATAAAAATTAGATGGAAACACTCTACTTAGTGTTGCTAATGTCATTTCTAGTACTCATACCATCAAATTTAATTCCCAAAGTCATAATTATTAATCCCTCATTACATGTATTGAATCCCAATTCATTACTTCCATAATACATCCATGGTTCATGTCCACCAAACCCCTCCTTTTAAATGGTCTCAACCAACTGCTTCAACACTTATCCTATACTAAAACTCCTAACATATTCAACCAATTTATCTTTCTTGCTCAAAGCCTCCTTATCAATTTAATTTAAAAGATTTACCAAGATATTAATCAATTTGTATTATATAAACCTTTCAAAATCAGAATCTAACACACTACCATAACCAACATATTAAAAATGTTGCATAGCTAAAAATGAGTGAAGAACTATTAATTTCAGTAAGTCTTTTATTTTTACCAAAAAATACTATTGGTGCATCATTATAATAACCATTATTTGATCCTAAAATTTCTTGCTCCTACTCAACATGCTATAAGGAAATATCATTCTTACTTTTCATTGTCCCTTATACTACAATATGATTAGACTCAGATGTGCCCAATAAACTAGGATTTGGGTAACTCGCCTACTCAAATTAAGAGTCCTTCAACACATTCCACCTTGCCTTATATGCTACCACCTTAATTTTACATATGTGGAGAATTTTCTAGTCTAGATAATGGCTATACCTTAGAAATCCTCTAGAAAGTCTCAGAAAGTTTGAAGATATATTCATCATTCTTGTCCTAAAAAAATTCTCCATCTCAACTTGTGGAACTCTAAGCTATAAAAATAAAAAATGATTTTATATTCCATTTTCACAAAAAATGTTTTCATAAACTAAAAAATTATTTTAAATTAAAAATTCACAAAAAATGAATGTTAGAACTCGTAAACACATAGTTCCATCAAAAGACACCAAAAATTTACAATTTAAAATTCCTACATACAATAAAATTAAAACAATAAAAGAGAAATGAAAATAAATTATAGCATTACACCTTCATTTCCATTTTTATATATTATGAACACAATGTTAGATTGAAAAAAATCATAGCTTGCCCACTCGATCAATCTGTACAAATATGCAAAACTCATAACAAATTTAAAGAAAAAAATTAACTAACTTTATGAGTCCATGTATTATGTTGTGACATTAATAAATACAAAACTAAAAGTCTAGAATAATAAAATAATAATAGATGGAATTAGACCAAATCATTGTAATAAAAGGTAAAATTATCCAAACACCATCCTTTAGTGTTATTATTCTTTATATTTGATCTGATAACAAGAACTTAATTCCATATATTTTCCATATGTCTCTTCAAGGCATGCAATAATGTCTTCTCAATAAAAATTATTTTAGTAACCTCTAGTGGAAAAAACAAGTCAACATCTATGAAAATTATAATAATTAAAAAAAATTAGACAACATTTAGAAATGAAATAATTTATAGGATACTGTCAGGTTTATCAACATCATAAAATGCTTTTCATATATATGTCTTGCACTATAAAATACTATCACATAACTTGATATGGGGTCTACAAATTTTTTTATAGAAATTAGACTCATAAAATTATATATGAAATAAATGAAAAAAAACCCCAAAAAATCACATTCATAAAAAACAAATAACAACACATTGAAATGATTTTTATATGCACAAAAAATATAGAAAACTACATATTTATAAGTAAAAATAACTTTACCAATTTAGTAGATACAATCCATGTCCAAATGCTCTTTAAAACTATAATGAAAACACAAAAATGTATATTTTTTCACCCTCTCATGTAATCTATACAATTATTAATATATACAAACACTTAAAACATGAAAAAAAGTCAACAAACCATTCAAATAGATGCCTTACAGATAAATTATAGTATACCTTTTATATTTTAGATTTTCCCTTGGCTTATGTGTGTGAACAATGGAAGATTTTAATTCCATATTTTTAGGTAAAAAAAGAAAGTACAAAATAATTGGAAAGAAAATTTAATGCAACACCTTACTTTTTCTCTTTGCAATGGGTAATCCCCCAATACAAAATCATAGCAACCATGTTTTGTCAATATGCAAAAAGCTACAATAAAAAATAAAGAAAAATATACTTAATAGGCCTATATTTTAAAAATCATATTCTATTATCCATGACTAAATAAATAGGTTATAAATGGTAAGTGCACAAAGATGGGGGATAAAAAGGGGCTTACCCATGGACATGTTTTTCCTAAAAATTAAGAAATCTAAACTTCTATAGATAATTTGAGATGGATACACTCAAATTTAAGGATGGTATTAACATTCAATTGTTTCAAATCATAGAGTGGTTTTCATATGTCACATATTTCAAAAATCAAGTATCTAATCTCAAATTCTGTATGTGGCATGATATATTTTTTAGGTTTTAGAGCTCTGCATTGATGAGCCACTAGATTTTTTGTTACACTATCAATCTCCATGGTTCTAAGTAGGATTTTAATTTAGTTTGAATTTATTGTTGGTTTTGATTGATGATTCACCCTCTAGGTAGTAGGGGTACCCTATTTTAAGTAACCACCACCTCTTTCTCTGCATCCATGAATGTAAGGAAAGTTGGAGCAAGCAAAATCAACCACAATGCTAAAACAAGTGTGGAAATTTGTCCTTAAAGTATTTCACAAGGTAATACTATTTATTCTGACTCTCCATTAATTGATGTTGTTTTGGATATGATTGAATTTGACAAAGGCTATATTTTTTGAAAACTTTACCTTGATTGCTAATTTTGTGGGTTGAGTCCCCCCTAAGAGTTTTTTGAAACAATGGGTTCACAATCATTGGTAAGGCCATAGAGTGAAAGTAGAAGGAATCTAGAATCTTACCAAGGGATTTTTTTTATTTTGTTTCTCCAAACTTGAACATTTTAAATCCATTATCAACCATGGTCCTTGAATTATTCATAACACTTTGGTTATTTTTTCTCATTGGACTCAGGAATTTCAAGTTTTAGAACAAGCAAAGATGAAAATCCCTATTTGGGTTGAGTTTCCTAGATTACCTATCCCATTATGGGGTTTTATTGATCAGATCATAAAAACCATCAGATGCTTATATACCATAAGTAGATTAAGTTACTTATGGCTTGTCCCCAAAACTAGATTTGTGTAGAAGTGGATTTATCCTGGTATTTGAAAGACTCCATTGATATACAAATTAGGACTAATCAATTTTATCAATAGGTTTTCTATATCAATTTCCCAAATAATTATTTTTGGTATGAGTCCTCAGACCACATGATCTAGGAATGTCATTTGATGGTGCATGAACCTCCTATTTCTCAAGAAAAATGTGGACCTAAGGTCAAACCTCATAATGGAAACAATGATAATAGGACCACAGTCACCAAAAAAAATAATAACTCGTCAAAAGGTGGAAACAAGCCATAGGCTTCTTTATACATACCTATTGTGAAAAATCATGCCTCAACATCTACTAACAAATCTATTTTGCCTAATAAATCTTCACGTCTGCTTGTGTGTACACCACAAGTAGTAACTTATCTAGTTGAGGCACCACCTTCATCTTCATCATCACAACCCTCTCTTAGGGAGAACATCTCAAATAAAGAATGAAGTTTGGTCACCTTGGATCACAAGTTAGTTTTCTAGCATTCCCAATGTCCCTCTCCTTCTCCTGAGGAGGAATATATGGCTCATAAGAGATAACCATTTAAAATGAATGATTACATGCCAAATAAGCTAGTGTATAATCAGTTTGCTATGCTTGAATATCTCATAGAGGAGAATGATATGTACCTCTATGGCTCCCCATGAGTGTTTACTTTTGTAATGTTTGATGCCTTACTAATCCTTTGCATAAGTATGCAGTTAGGAATAGTTGTCAAATTTTTAACAATATGAAAATTCTCTACTTGTAATAAATTAAGATTTATAGCTTTCTACTATAGAATACAACATGAATAATTTAGCTTGGGGATATTTATTACTCCATTAGGCATGAATTTAGTCATGGTGGGGCCATCAATTTATTGGTTCTAGAGATTTCTCAAAACATTACTTCCTAGGGTTTGGACCCCCCCATCAAGTGGGTTGGACCCTTTTTGATTTTGATAATTTCATCATTAGGCTTACTAGCTTGTATGCCTCTAATTATGATATGGAATGGGACTTGATTTGGAGATGACTGGCTGACTCATTTCTTGATGTGCATTGGGTCCTCTATGATAACTTCAACATGGTGGAATCTACTCAGGACAAGGAAGGGCACCTTCCCATGCATTGGTGTGCTAGTAAATAGGAGGCTTGGTTTTATATGCATAACAAACTTAGGGTATTTGATCTTAATCATCATCAGAGGAAAAAATTAGATACCCCCTAGTTTACTTGGTCTAATTTTTCAAAAAGCAAATATAGGGTGCTTTAGTGGCTAGATCAAGCTTTGCTATCTGAACAAGATCTATTCTTTTTTCCTCAATGTATGATCAACTAGTGTCAGTCATCTCTGACACTTTTTTTATTAGATAACCACCCTATTTTTTTCAATATAAATTGGTCCAAACCTCAAGTGAAGCCTATCTCAACTCAATTTTATCTCAATACTGCTCATCTTAGACATGAAAGAATAGTGGGGCATATAATTAGAATCTAGAACCTGGTTCCTTGGCTAGAGGGGGATAATGGTTGGATTTAGTGGTTGTTGGATGCTCTAGATTGAACCGCCACCTTTTTCCATATTTATGGTAAACACGCTACCTCTTTCTAGTATCATCTACATAATGCTAAAAATTATGAATACCTTCAGGTTTCATAGGAGCTAGAACTAGCTCCTTTTAATATTTAATTTCAAACTCAAGTATCCCATTGGCATCACAAGATTAAAATTTAAAAGACCCACAAGTCTATAGGATTTCAACTAATATCTCATATCCATTGGTTGAAAATAGGAGATAAAGTCTCTAAGGATTTCTTTGCCCTTCTCCATTTTAGAAGGGAAGATGATAGAATTAAATCTATCAAGGAAGGAAACACTTGGATTACCAAACTTCTTAACATTTTGTAAGCATTTATTCATCACTATCATGGAGCATTTTTATCCCAAGTCACCCCTCTAGCATGATAAGTGGATCTCAATCAATGTCTTTAGGTTATTCCTTGAAAATATTCAAATTCCTAAAGGATTGCCTATGATAGTCCATTATCTCTTAGTGATCTCCATGAGGTAGTTAAGCAGATGGTGGTTGACAAAGCCCCAGGGATTTATGGTTTCCCATGTGAATTTTATCAATCTCTTTGGTATATTGTAGGTCTTGATATTCATAAGGTGTATTTTGAAGTTGTTTTAACTAATTCTTTGGGACCTCTTATAAACCAAGGTAATATATAGTTTATTCCCAAAGCTAGTGACCCTAAATTGATTACTATTTGGAGACCTATTAATTTTCTCAATGTCTTATATAAGATCATTTCTAAGGATTTATCCCTCAATTTAAACATCTTCTTCCTTTAACTATTAGAAATGAACAAATTAGATTTATTCAACACAGATTCATTTTGGATAATGTCATTGCTATCTAGGAAGGTATGGAATGGGATCATGCCTCAAATCAAAAAGCCCTATTTGTTAAAATTGATTTTAAAAAGTCTTATGACTGTATTGAGTGGCCCTTTTTTATGGTCATGTTATAGACCCTTGGATTTGTCCCCAAAATTATTCACATGGTAAATATTCTCTTCTAAGATGCCAGGGCATGTATTACCATTAAGGGTACTCAATATTATTGGTTTGAAATCCTTAATTCTATTCAACAAATATGTCCTTTAGATCATTAATTGTCTGTGCTATCAGTAGAGGGATTTAGCTACCTATTAGCTAATTGCATTTCTAAGGGTTTTATGAAATTAATTTCCCTCTGTCAATCTGACCATCAACTATTGAATGGTCATTTTTTAGATGATTCCTTTCTCACTCTTAAAGAGGAAGAAGAGTCATTTAAGAATGCTATGGAATACCTTAATATTTTTTGTCTAGATTCAAGCTCATCTATTCAATAGGGAAAGACTCATTTTTATCTCCAATATTTAGATCCCAAACCTCCTTGGTTATAGGGATATTAATCATAGTGGCTTCTTCCTAGGGTTTAGTTTAAATTCCTTAACATCCCTTTTATTTGTTGGGCTTCTGCTTCTGAGTTATGGTCTTATGTGGTGCAAAAGGTCAAGCAAAAATTTTCTTTTTAAATCACAAAGCCATTGTCTTTAGCTAGACAATTTAGATTTAATCCAAGGTTTTGGCATCTATGCATGCTTATTAATATTCTTTTTGGGCCCCTTTAATGATGCTTATAGTAAACTAGAAAAAATACATGGGCTAACTCTGAAGGTCACAAGGGCTTTCATAGAGTTTTTTGGAACATATTCTACTAGTTGAAGAAGTAGGTGGTTTGGGTATTTTGGACATTAAAATTCAAGGCCTTGATCTCGATGTTAAATGGATTGTTAGGGGTCTTGTTGGTGATGAATTCTAGAAGATTATTTTCACCATTGTATCTCTCAGGAGTTCCCCTATTATAGGAAGCATTGGCAGAGCCTAGGAATTCACTCCCTTTTTATCACCCTATTGTTAGTTAAAATTAAGGGTAATTTTATTGTGAAAAGTTTATGGAAGGCATTGGAGAAGCTTAAACCCCATCTCAATTGGATAGGCAAAGGTTTCAGGAATGAACTCTCTATTAATTCCTATTCTCCTTGGTGGTCACATTGCTTAAATTTCATAATGTTCCCTTTTCCTTAGTCCCTTAGGTTAAAAGGTTAAGACTATTGAGGAAGGTGTGAAAATATAGGTGACATTTTCAGTAAGGTGAATCGATTCTAGCTCACTTGGCAGAAAATTTAAAACAAATTTCATTTAAGTAATTCAAATGTAGAGGCTATAACAAAAATCCAAGGATCCATACCTAATGAGTATTTACACAAGATAGGGGTCAACTCCCTTATTCCTTGGTGGAAGTATTGGTATTGACCTACGACCACTCCGTTCACTTCATACTCTCCTTGTATGGGTTATATCTTGTTAATCCCTCAAAACATTCCATGTTAAATTCTCAACCTTAGATGGAATATACATTTCAGTGATGGGGTTTGGGCTAAGCATTTTAGCACTATGTGGTCTGCTTTCATTAAGCCCAAAAAATCTCATTTTCTCTAGTGCATTTTATATTAGGGCTTGCCTATGGGTAACTGGCTCAAACATCTAAGGGTTTCAAATCCCATCTTATCATCTTACAGATAACCTAAGACATTTAAGCACATTTTTGGGTTTTGCTCTCGTGCACAATCTATGTGGCACTAGGTTCATTCCCTCTTTCAGCCTTTCTAATCTGAGTTCTTTACATCGAAAATGGATCTCTTAGGGGACTCAACTTTGATTCCTAAAAAATACAATAGATTTTGGTAGATATTTCATGATGATATTATATTTCAAACGTGGAAATCAACAAATTATGTTTGTTTTGATCATGAAGATCTAGAATGTAATTTTTCCATTACTAACAAAATAATTATTCTATATAATGTTACTCTTTAGAATTAAAGCTAGACTAATAAAGTTCACCTAAAACTTAATCATCTTAAGCATTTATTTGACCACTAGGGAAATGTCCTATGTGTTATCAGTTGAGAACCTCCTGAGCCACCACACTATCCTTTACCTCCCCAAGGGTGAGGATGTGGTGCATTCCAGAAGTATTCCAAACCCAGACACAAGATCTATTCTCCTCATTAGTCACCACCTCAATGCTATTCTCCATGACATGATGGTTTGAGTGGCTCCTCCAAATATGGAGATAATGGTAGGGGCTAAGGCCCTCTTCCCCTGAGTCACTATGGTGAGAATAGGGGTCGGGGTCCTCCTCCCTAAGATAAATTTCTATGATTGACTTTAGCAATATCTCTATAAATTCATAAAGATGATGTATTAAAATATCAACAAACTGATGGGTGGGAACCCTTACCTTAGATGATGATCCTTTTTCTCTAGGAGGATGGGGTGGTAATCCTTATGACCGACCATCTACACCCTCCCCTAAATTTCATGTTTTCTAAAAATACTTAATTTTTCTCTTTATTTCTTTGTGATCTTTTGTTCTTTATGCTTAGCTATTTTGAACTATTGATGTGATGTTTTTTTTAGTGGTCATTTATTGACCACTTGTTGGACTTTTCTTGAGTTTTTTTTCCCTTGGTATGAATTTTCCACTGGTTTTTATGTATGATTAGCATTGTATTATACTCTTATTTCATTAATATAGATATTCTCATCAATAAAAATAAATTAAGGATGGTGTAAGAAAATGAATTTTATAATTTAGAGTCTAGTTTCCAAAACACTAATTTTATTAAAAAATGATTAAGTATAACTAGGTCAAACATCTAAAATTTGAATAGGAAAACAATTTTTTTAAGGAAAATAGAGTACATTGTTAGCCATGAAACCCCTCATTTTTTTAGCATCATTTAATATTGTTTAAAACCATATGGTGAAACTTTAAATAAGATTGTCTAGTTTGTAACCTATATATTTTTATAATTTTTCAATTAATAATTTTTTGTCAATTTTACAAGTAAATATACTCTAAAAAATGATAAAAATGGATATCCAGCTGTGCTACCCCCCTAACTACTAAAAAAAATGAAAAATAGTTTGTATTGAATACATGTAGAATTAGGCCTAGTTTGTAACCATATAATTTTTTTTCCTTTTAGATCATGAAAACAAAGATACAAAAACATATATAGGCATGTATATTATGGAATGTAGTGGCATAAAAAATCTATAGTTATAAATCAACATAGATTGAAACCTTAAAATAGTTAATATATGTGTGTGTGGAAAAAGGAGAGCGTGATCATTATCTTGGTAATAATTTTATAAATTTTTTCTCATTGAATTTCATAGTGTATTTAAAAATGGAAGTTGTATTTTGTTATTTTTTTGTCAAAACTCTTAGATTTGGTTGTGCTGATAGGTCCAAGCCTTTGACCCAAGAATCCAAGCCATTTATGAGCCAAAAGGTTTCATTTTTAAATTAAAACAAAGCATAACATGTACACACTATAATCCATATGTGTTATGTTGACATAGTATCAAAAAATCAAATTTAGTCTACTCATACATGTTTTTACTTATTTATGTATCATTTGTTATTAGATAGGTTAAAATTTGGGTTTAAGGGACTTGTAACTTATACAATAGCAAACCAAAAGATATTCAAGAAAAATCAAAACAACAAAAATGGGGGAAAGAGATAACCCGATAGTCTAGCCTAAAAATCAATAAACATCATCCACTTGATAGCCCAAAAACCAAAATGAAACTTAAGTAGGAAAGGGAGTGATAAACTAATTCTATTTAGAGTAAGAAACCACCTATTTGGTCTTTTCACTAACACATTTGTTTCTTTTGCCCTTGTTCTGGCTCTTGATGAACTGGTCCTCATCCTTGTCTAGTCTCTTCCTTTTGAGGTCTAAGTGGAGGGTCTCTCTTTTATCTTCCTTAGAAGCCTGAGTGACTTCATCCTCTTTGCCTTTCTAGGTTGATTTACCTTTGGGGGTATGATCCAAGTGGTCCTTTCCATCATTATTGTCTATCTTATCGAGGTAGAGGGAGTCTCTAAGCCTCTTAAATTCTTGAGCTATTTCTTCGTAGAGGAGTTTTTGTATCACAATTTTCTTATAGAGTTTTTGGAGAGAATCCTTAATTTCTTCATTAACATCAACCCACAAGGCCACCTTTCCTTTGGAAGAAAGTGATTTAACAAAGGCAGGGCTTCCCAAGTTACGTTTGGGTTTTTTGTGTACATGAGCATACAAATCCCTCAAACCTTGATTTTGTTATTCCTCTTTAGATCCTATCTGAGAGAAATACTCTCCCTCTCCCTCTGAGTCCTCCTTTTCACTATTGATGTCTATGGACTTGAAGATCATATTTGACTAGACCAGATCCCCCTATTTAATGAGTAAGAGGATGAGGCTCTGGTGGATTAAATCTACCATCAAATTCTTCTTGAAGTTTAGAATAAACAACTCTAAATATTACAATAAGAAAAAAGGAATACTGATATAATGAACCTTGAAATTATTTAGGATCAAGAATTGATGTGAATAGAGAACAAGATGTTTTCCTTCAAGAGTAATATATCTCATAATTTGAAGACCTACCTCCAGCCATTTCCTCAACAAATCAACAGACACAAAACCTTTATTGGTGGAATACTTTAGTTTATGATTTTCCTTCTTAAAGAAGACATTAATGAGTTCCTCCTTGCATCTATTATCTTTGAACTCCTTAACTTCATGATATTCCATCCCTGTCATATTTCCTATCATCTCTGCAGTGATCTAAATCTTCAACTCATGCATTCTCACCTTGCAATTCTTCCACCCATGGGAAAAATCCCTAGAGAGCACTATGTCATGCCCCAATAGTCATTCCATGAATGGATCCATCCCCCTTTAACCATTTTCTTCCAAACATGCTCATTATTTTTAACATTGGTGCATGAAATTGGCTCAAAGTTATCTTTGTCCCTCCCATTTTCTTAGACTACAAATTTCTTTTTCAAATAGTGCCAAAAACACTTTGCAAGAGGGATAAATCACAAATAGGGGAAATAAAACTTGCCATGATCATGAGATTAAGTCTTTGGACCTACCACTTGTGCAAGGCCTCATGCAAGTCCTTGGTAATAGGAGCTTTACATGCATGAAAATCAATGTGCATAACCCATAATCTACTCATCATAAATTTAACCATCGTGACTTTGTGTGATATGTCCTTTTTCATCCCAATGATCTGAATTATGTCATATAGGAATTCTCTCTCATTCCAAGTGATGTGTTCATTTATAAGGACTCTGATGTTATCCAAATAATCCACTCCTTATTTCCTTCTCTATAGACATGCTCAATAAGTACTCCTTTAAAGTGGCTCAGTTGATTTTTAACATCACTGATGATTCCAAAGATGTTCCATGAAGATGGAGAAATCCTTTTAAGGCATTTGATAATTTTTATTGAATCCCCCTCTATATGGATAAACTCATGGCCAAGACTAACTACCTCCTCAATACCCCATAGTGTTGCAATTATTTCAAAGACGTGATTAGTTTGGATCCCTAGTGGCCCCATATATGCTAATTTGATATTTCTTGAAGAGTCTCTGATTAAAACTCCTACCCATGTTAGGCCTAGATTCTCCTTAGCTACCCCATCAAAATTTATTTTAGCCCACTTGGGAATGGGAGGTTACCACTTAACTTGAGACTTGTCCACTCTTTTAACTTGGGATTTACCAAGGATGACTAGATTAAGCTAGGTCATAATCCTAGAGATGAAAGTTGAACTAGGTTGGTTGAATAAAGAAGCAGAGGTTGTCCAATTTTCTTACATAAAATCCAAAACCCTTTAAAATGTGGAGGCAGGGTGAGGCTGGCAATTCTCAAAAATCCATGAATTCTTGGCTTTCCAAATTCCCCAAAAAATATACATGATATACACTTATTTAGTTCACGTTTATAATTTTTGTATTTTTATTTTAAAGTGGAGTGTGTCATGATATACACTACCATAAAAAGGACATCATGGATAAAGTCATGAAATTTTGGTGAGTTTGTCCCTAAAATCATACTTTTGACTATATATAACATGATTTAGTGTTTAACTAGGCCCAATTTCATTATAAAATGAATGAACAAGTCAATCATTTTAATGGTGGAGGAAATTATGATCAATTTGAACCCCTTGAATATAATTATATGTATAGGATGTGATTTAAGGCTAAATTCACTTAGATTGAGTGAATTCATGTAATCAATGATATAATTTGAGTGAAATTCAGCCTTGTGAACATAATTTTGACTATAAAGGATTTAATTTATCCCTATCGACCCCAACATCATAACTAAATAAGCCAAATAGTCCAATGGTTGAATCTAAATGTAATTGGAGCTAATTTGAGCCCATTCAACCTAAGTGCATGACTATAAAATGTGATTTTGGGATTTCTCAACTCTAATTTCATCATATAATGAAGTAAAAAATCATTTTATTCAATGACATACGCAAATTTGACATGTATAGGATGTGGTTTTGGGCTAAATACACTTGAATGTCATCATAAAATGAATGGAATAGTTCATTGGTTCAATTATGGAGGCAATTAAGGTGAATATGAGGTCCTTAAACCTAATTACAACTATACAACATGATTTGAGGCTAAATTGGCTTTGATTTCATCAGAGATTGAGCTAATTAGTCAAATGGTGCAATCACTGACATAATTTTAAAAAGATTAAGCCATATGAACCTATTTTCAATTATTTATGATGTGATTTGGAGTGTAATTGACCATATTTTCATCATATAATGAACTAAATACTTGATTCATTCAATCAAAGAAGAATTTGAGGCTAATTTGAGCTCCTTCATCCTATTTACAAGAGCATGTTGTGATTTGGGGCTAAACTATCTCTAACTCCATCATGAATGGATCTAATTAGTCAATTAGTATAATTATAGACATGGTTTTAGCCAAATTAAGCTTGGTGGACCTAATTTATGACTCAAACAACCTTGATTTTATCATAAATGTAAATATGAAGGTAATTGGGGCCAATATGAATATGTTGAACCTAATTGTAAGTCTAGGATATGATTCAAGGGGCTAAATTACATCATATTTCTTAAAATGTTGACCTTAAACCCTAAATTAATCTAAACCCTAATTTTATCACAAATAAAGACCCTAAAACTTATTTTTATCATAAATGCATTTACATGAACGTAATTGGGGCTAATTTGAACTCATTAAACCTAACTATGAGTCAAGGATATGACTTGGATCTAGCTCATATTTCTTGATATATTGAGCTAGTTAGTCACTTGTTACAACCATAAACCCTAAAATTTAAACCCTAACCATAATTTTATCATAAATGTAAATGAAGGTAAGTAGGGCCAATATTGACCCATTTAGCCTAACTATGAGTCTAAGATGTGATTTAGGGCTAAATTGGCCCATATTACTAACATATGGAACTAATTAGTCAATTGTTGGAACTAATGATGCAAGTTAGATGAAATTGAACCCATGAATATGATTTTGCCTATATAGGATGTAATTTGGGGGTTCAATCAACCCAAATACCATAACAAAATAAATAAAATAGTCTACAAATTCAAGCACAAAGAAAATTAGGGCCCATTTGAGCCCCTTTAACCTAACTACAAGAGCATGAGATGATTAGTGCTAGATTAGGTTTGATTTTGTCATGAATTTATCAAATTAGTTAATTGGTATAATTAGGGATGTGATTTGGGCAAAATTTAACCCTATGAACCTAATTTATGGGTCAATTAATTATATGGGATGTAAAATATGGCTTAATAAACCCTAATTTTATTATAAATACAAACACAAAGGTAATTAGGGCCAATATAAAACCTTTGAACCTAATTGTGAGTCTAAGATGTGATTCAAGAAGCTAAATTAGCTCATGTTTCCTAAGATATTTACCCAATTAGCCCATTGTTATAATGATTGATGCAAGTTTGATGAAATTAAATATCGTAAACTTGATTTTAACTATATGTAAGAAATTTGGGGGTTAATTGACCCCAATGTCATTACATAATAAAGTAAAGGTTCCATAAATTCAATTAAAAAGGAAATGGGGGATAATTTGAGCCCTTTAACCAAAATAGACAAGAGTAGGACATGATTTGGGGCTAAATTAGTCATGAATTTATCTAATTAGTATGCTAGGGTAATTATATAAGTGATTTGAGCCTAGATTAGTCATGAATTAATCTAATTAGTCAGTTGGTACAATTAAACATGTGATTTAGGACAAATTGACCCTTCTAAACCTAAATTATGGCTCAATAAATTGTATAGGATGCAACATATGGGTAAATTTACCATAGAATTGTATCAAAAATGTAAATATAGAGGTAATTATATAGGATTTACTGACACGATAATATTTCATAGCTTGGATTGTATCACATAATATTATAATGCATATGTGTTATTATCTCAATAGACAAAAATCTTTGTCTAAATTTTATTTTTAGTGTATTTCAAGAATTCTTACACCACACACATTCTCTACATCATTCTACATTTTCCATTGAGAAAACATGAATAATTAAATTATTATTTGGGTCCCCCACCATCAAAAGGAATCAAATTATTCTTTGGGTCCCCACCATCAAAAGGAATTAAATTATTCTTTATCAAGTCATGAAGTGATAGATCTCATTCAAAGAAGAGGAATAAGTTAAATCACAAAACATTGGAACAATTAGAAGAGTTGAGAGAGAAAAAGGTATAAATTCATTCATTTTGCTCGAGACAAGGGACAAACACTATCCCTGATAAGCCAAATGTCATAGATAATGATGAAATTGATAATAATGAATTGAATAACGATGATGAATATTTACCTAAAATTCCAAATTATGTTTCAATTCCACATTCAAAGTATAAAGTTTTTTATTTTATTAATGATGAATCTATGCATGATGATTTACCCCCTATCAGTGAAGACAATTTCATGGAAACACATAATGATGAAAGTAATAATGAATAAAATGCCATCCCATAACTAAATAATGAAACTAACAATGAATAAAATAGTAGTGAACATAATTTTTTTGAAACATCCTCTCAAAATATTCCACCATTAATAACACCTCCAAGTATTGTGCGTAGAAAAGGGAAGTACTTAATTAAATTTGATGAAAATATTTTGAAACCAATGCATGACAAAATGTTTGACCACCATTCAAGATGACTAGATAAAAAAAATTGGGAAAATTTATTTCATAAATTATATTTTGATATTAAAAAATGGCAATTGTTTTTTTCTTTGGTGAAATTGATTAAGATGAGGTCTACAATGTACACACTAGGACTAAGAACATCTAAGATGGATGATGAAATAATGATTTTAAAAAAAATATAAATGATATATATCATATTTTAGGCCTGAAATCATGTAACAAAGATTGTAATTCTACCCAATGTATAATTATAAATTGTGTAGTAAGTGGTCAAATAGGGAAAAAATGATTGATTTCAAAAACTAGTCAAGCATTGGACATAAATAAAAAAATATTAATGAAATCAATTGGAAGATGCCAAATACTTAATGATGCTAATACCACTAATAGGACAAGGCTATAGTTGATGCTCTCAAAGATTTACTTGCACAATTTTGGAAAGACAATATAAGATTTTCACCCAATATAAGAGATGTAATCAAAAGAAGAGTTATTTCTCATAACCATGAACTGCATCTGAAACATATATTAGATGTGAAAAAAACATAATTTTACTCTAAGTTTTTAGAAAAATATCCACAATTTTTTATTTTTCAAAGATATTTTGAGATTTCCCAATAATTTTATGTAGAAATAAATCACACACTCACCACTTTTTATTTTACGCAACATGTTGAATTTCTAACGCACTATGACATTTTTTTCCATATATGTTGTGATTTTCATACTAACAAATTTTTTTAGGAGTGTAGCATACAAGTTTCACCAAAATCAGCCAAGGAATTTATTCCAACCATTTTTTGTGAAAGACTAGATGAGCAGTTCTTTTATAACAAAGCCTGTTTGGATACAAATTACAACATTTGGGGTGGATTTCAAAAATTAAATAAAAAAATTATCCATGAGGAGATTACAAGTGTAATTGGACATGAATTATTTGGTTTTATAAAATTAAAATCTATGAATTATCAATTAAAATATGGAAAAAAATCTAAAAGGTGTGAACTTTTTACAAAACCAATACCTATTTCAGAATTTATGGTCAATTTAGGGATAAAATTATTTGTGAGTATGCAAGGAACACACCAAAGGCTAGATGGTTGGATGAACACTTCAAGCTAAGAAAGGACACATTTCCACTTGGTTTTATTATTTAAATAGTCAATTTTACTAAGAATTACACATTCAAACAACAAAGAGAAGCTGAGTCACAATATTACAACACCCTTTTAGGTTTCCATATTTGTGCATATAACATTCATGCATGCACCTAATAATATAGAGCAAGATCAAAAAATATTAAGGGAGTAACATTTATATGTCAATGATGATTGATCACATTATACAAAGTACATGCAAGGTTGTTTTGAGATGTTCTATAAATAATTGACTAAGAGGAATATTAATTTCAACAAAAATTACATTTGATCAGACAATTACACATTGTAATTCAAGAATGCATAGATATTTTACTGGTTGAGCAGGATGCATGTTACCAATGGCATATAACATATTTAAAGTTTAATTAAAGCTATCCATGGAAAATAGGAGCATGAGGGTGATAGATCACATGTAAAAAGAGTCATTATAAGAGGGGAGTTAAAATTTGAAGATGGTGATGCTTTGACTGATGTAAAAACCATTATTGAATGGTGTAATGAGAACATGTGCCATCTTACTCAAGAAGATGATACTATTCATAGACATTTTTGGTTGATGGATAAAAAAAACTTGTAAAATTATGAGGAGTGTATGGTTATAATTGGATAAATTGATATCCACTCATTTTGTAGCTCAAATGTAGGTTCTTAGATTATTCATATGAGTCACTTGGCATATTTCTACTCTACATGCATAGAATTTGTTTGGAATGAGTCTGGGTCATAAGAGTGGGTGGATGACTAGAGTTGAAGACCTTTAACTCCTATCAACATGTTTCATGTTCTACCAACATTACAACCTATGGATATGAGAATGTTACATGACTTTGACCATGTAAAAGATTAATCATTATGTACTATTTATTCTCATTATCTATCTTGATAGTGTCATTAATTTTTATTTTTATTTTTTAAATTTAGGGAATCTTTTTTAGTTATTGTAGATGAGGATAATAAAAAGGGAAAAAATTAATACTTATGTTGGTGTGTCAAGGAAAATACAAAATTAACTTCCCCAGTCATAGATGGAGAAAACATTGACTATCCCACTAGGTTTGTGGTAGTCACTAGAACTTGGCTTCAATGATATCCTATCAAAAATTCAAATGTAGGGTTATTTGTAGACTTTGAAACACATAGGAAGATACTACACTATTCAAATTTGGTTCTTATGAAAAATATTCAATTGCTCAAATATCATGGGAGGCCATTAAATAGGAATCTATGGAAAGATAGTTGTATATGTGTAGTGATTGATGTGTACACACTAAATGTATGTGTCATAAACTCATCACTAGAAAGTATATCATTTAAGCCCTTAGAAACACCACCATTATCACTCAAAGGTCTAGTGAATTTAGCACCATAATATCTATATTAGTGATGTCAGGTATGAACACTGGGTGGATTAACTCTAACATTAATCTCAAAAATCCTAATCGTATGATGGAAAAGTGTGTTAGTAAGCACACTAATCACATGAAAAGTGTCAATATCCATGAACTAATTCACCATAGAGGGTATCTCAAGTTGAACTAGTTTTTGGGTAGGGGCCCTTACAGGTCAATTAGGCACATGATTTGTACTTGGTCTATTCTATACAAAGCCTTTCCCTTGGCCCTGAAACTTTGGTTTGTTAATATAGTTGAGAATCTCATTGAGGAAAAACTCATAGTAGAGTTTCCTCAAAAAAATACAATGGGACCTCATGGTTGTTTCATGATGGGTAATCAAACACCATCTACTAATGATCCAAAAAAATATTTCTAATCAAGTTGTTCTAGCATTGGTGGATTAGGAATCATTTTGTGGATAGTTTAAAGTGTACATTAGTTTTTGGATTGATGAATAAGGCAAAAATTAGGTATTTTGATATTTTTTTGTCATTCACCTCACATGCTGATAATTTTTCAACATAATAATCCATACATCTATCCCTATATGATGTCCATCTACCAATTTGACTTTTTATCAAGCCAACTTGACTTAAAATAGACTCTAGGGTATTTGAAAAATAAGTGTGATGGGTGTTAGTAGAAGTGGGGTAACTCATTCTCCTAATTGTTTGTTCAATTTTTATTTTATTTTCCAATGTGTGAAGCTAAATATTTTTGATACCCTATGGAATCTTGTGTAACTATAGGAGGGATAAGAGGGTTAGGAGTAGGGTACCAAGATATTCTCTTATATTTAAATGGGTTGTTTAAAAAAAAGTGTTTTAACAATAAAATAATTCAAATAAAAAAGAATTGCTAAAATCTAGTGTTAATAGATTTGATTTTTTATTGCTTACCTCCCCTTCATAGTAATATTATTTATTTATCAAGCTAATGGATGATCTTAGCATGTTTTCTCCTCTTCAAATCACAACATGAAGGTAGGTTGGCATAGATAAGGGTGGAGAAAAGATAAAAATAGGGGAGAATGGTTTGTTCCCATATATTTAGGGCTTTTTATGTTTTGTTGTAAGAAAACATAATGCATACGTGTTATAATGCATGTGCATCATGCTTAATAAATAAAAAACATACATTGTATAATGCATATGCATTATAATGAGTACATGTTTGGGTTCATTAATCTTGAGCCTAATTTAAAATAATGTGTGCACATTATGGACATTACGCACATGCATAATGCCTATAACATGTATGTGTTACAATAAATATCCACAAAATTGTCCCCCAACTCTATAAACTTACCCAAATATTCAATAGGAACTGTATATACTAAAATATACATTAAAAACTTATAAATCTCAATTCTGACTTACCTTCACCCTACATGAGTTGTGTGTACATATATAACTCTTATTCACCATTATCTCGCATCCACACACTTTTCATGGGTATGACCCTCCAAAGTAGCTAATAGTCACCTAAAATAATTCCCTAGTATGTGTTAAACAAGTTAGTTATCATTCTTAGACATTTATAGATCATTAGATCAATATTCTTATCTTATCAATAGACCTAACTCAGATGATATCAGAATTATTGTATCATCTAAACCTGACAGTTTCATCCCATACTAAGTAATGGTCCCATTTAAACTTAAAATCATTAATATAGGTTATTGTGTATGTTTCACATGTTGGTGGCATGGGAAAGTACAAAAATATTCCCATATAAATAGACAATAGGTCTAACCATGTATTCATATCTAGTACTCATCGAGGAAATACAAATACACTTCTTCATATTCAAAAGGTATTACCTATTCTCTCCAATTTACCAATTAGTAATACGGATTGGGTTTTATCTAAGTCTAAATAACAAAAAACCCAATCCAAAATTATCATTTTAAAAGTGTTAAAAAATAAATAATAGTTTCATATATTTAAAAAGCATTATTTCACACATACACCTAATAGGCATAACTACATGTAGTTTTGCTTTCCTAGATATGTAAGTAGTGCTTAGCCATTTAATGGGGAGTGGTTGGGGTCATATCAACCCACATTATTTATATTTTTGTAAGACTAAACTTAATGTTGAAATTGGACCTAGGGTTTCAAGATAAGGAGATAGATTTATGGGTACTACACTCACAATCAAAGATCAAGATCACACACACAGACAAAAGATAATTGGGTGCATAAAATTATACTAAAATGAAGAAGAAAAAATTTAAAAATATAAATCACAAGGTTTAGTTTATAACATCAAACGGTGATAAATAGAAGCTGATATTATTATCTAGGCATGCCCAAAAGTCCAGTTCCCGATCTAAGAGACTCACAATCTATTTTTATACCTTTCTTGCCACCTATGTTTAGTCTTAGATCTGAACACTTTCTTAAGACACTAAGTATATTATCCCTCTTAGTAATTTACATAATTATTAAATTAAAGGTTCAAATAGTCTTATGCCTTTTAGATTTAGATTTATGTTTATTTTTATACTTTATATAATTTAAATAATACACACAGTTCTATCTTATTAAGGTTCATTAATAAAAATAAGGTAAAACATATTGGTGAACCTAACATGAAATTAATAAAAATAAAGATCATCTAGACCTTGATGATCATAATTAAAGTGTTTCTTATGAATCAAGGCCATTTCAACCAAAAATATACAAAACATTCCACTATATAATCAAGCAAATGTATTAATGAAGGGATTTAAACATAGATTAATAGATGGTTCTTTAATAATAAACATGTGAAACATAGATTGCATACAAGCATTGGTGATTAAAATGGAGTGCACTAATAAGTCACATCAACTCATCAAATGATTTTTTGATATGCCACTACTAATATTTAGAACCATATCACTAAATGTGACCATGGAACCTAAGGCAATGTATACCTTATTTTAAATCAAGTCTACTCATTTACAATAAATTTTTAACTTAGGTCAACTATGGATATATGCTATGGAATCAATACCATCTACACTAAAAAGGTGAGAGGAGTTCATGCAAGATTAACATTTTTATAAATTCATTTTATACTATGACCCCTTCATTTACTACACCTTACCATAACCTATTACTCAACATATCAAATCAATTCACCACAAGAGTAAATTATCAAGGTTATCCAAACCTCCCCATAAAATACTACAAAACCTACTTGAGTACAACCTTATATCTCTCCCTCCACCATAATATTTTGATATGAGTAGGTCTAAATCTAAGGTATATGATAGTAAGTCATATTATTATTATTATAAATATGATAGACTACAAATAAATGCTATAAGATAAGTCATAAAATACAATATCTCATTGATGAAAACATTATTGAGCTTAGCACACCTACAGAAGAGTCAAGACCAAAACCTAATTGAAATTCAAAGTTATAAATATTTTCTAATCCCATTCCAAATAATAAGGTAATAGAAACTAAATATACTGCTTAGGTACATATAAAATACAATGCCTATCCTCATCCTTCTACATATGATCACCCATAGAACATAATATTGGTAAATTTACATGCATATCATTACAAAAACCTATGATTACATTTGATGATAGTAAGACTATGGATGATTACTCATATCTCAATTCATTATCTGTACAAGCTTATGTTAATTCATAGTCTATTCATAGTGTCATGGTATATAATGGTTAAAATAAAAATGCTTTCACAATGACACTCCTACATACTCTTGGATACACACATGAATGTTTCATAGAAATAACTAGGATAGTTAAAGTATTTTATGGACTCAGAGACATAACCCCTTGGGACACATTGTGCCACCTTTTAATTTAGGCCCTATAGTAGTTACTATTCCATTCATAGTCTTACTGAACACATGTGTATTTGACATGTTTTTAGGATACCCTTAGATACATAAAATATGCACATTACCATCTTTAATACATAGGTGTTTCATATATATATATTAAAATGGGGTGGTCACAATTATAAATATTATATATTAGTATCCTATTTAGACATAGGCATGTCTTTCTCCTCCCACACCACCACTAAATTTATTTATTACACTATTTAGGATCATTATAAATAGTAAATAACTACACCCATTCATTATTATGTTATAGAGGTAGTTCCCATACCTAGTCAATATTATTATACATTGTTACTTTAAAACCTACTCTAGTTCATTCTATGAAGAAAGTATAGAGGAGAGCATTTGAATTTCTTAGATGTTCAGTACTTCAGTGCCCATTACATCAGAGACTCATTTAGGCCTCACAACATCCAATATATACTCCATGTCCTAGACTATAGCTATTGATATTTTGACATGTTCTAAAACAAACACAAACACATGTTTATCCTACTCTGAAACACATTTTAAATGATACATTTCACCCTTACGTTATAATCATACACATGATATTATGAGTGATGATTATGGGGGTTATAGTACAGCTTGAGATTATCTTTCACATTCAAATTCAGACATAGTTTCACCTACATATGTCATTTTCACTCATGAATGGTGACCATCATAACATATGATACAATAAATTAATGTGAGAATCCCATTTATGGGATCCTTATTTAGCATTATCCACACCCTATAAATTATAAAAATACAAAAAATAATAAAATAAAAAATAAAAAACATTCAAAAAATTAAAAAAGAAATAGGACCTAGCATGACATGATTGCTAGTTACATTTTTCATATATGTTATTTATTGCATGTTTAGTATATTACATATAATTTTCTATACATACATGCATTTCATGGTATACATGAGTGAAATTTAGGACATACATATACAAATAATACTAGGATACATAGATGTTACACAATCCTATACTTAGGCATCATGGCAATGTCGAAGGCATATTATTCAATAGGTTACATTGATACATGTCATATATTTATATGACCTTCACATTTACCATTTTAATACATATATTTATATTAATCATACTATATAAAATGCTAGAATTCATGGATATGCTACTTTACTAAGTTGTGACATTGACACACATAGATGGTGTAGACTAGTTTACTTTTTTTATGCTTCATTGATGTTATTTATTTGGTTGAATATTTTATCACCAGCTAATTGATAGAAAAATAGGTGCATCAACCATATCATAAGGAGATTTATACAACAAAATGGATGTGGTGACCATAGCTAGATTGGGACAAATCTCTCCTCTCATCAAGGGGAGGTTCCCTATAAACTATAGTATACTATATATAAGCTGAAAATACACACAGGGGTGAAATCATATCATCCATATCTCTTTTTTAAGAGATGATGTTCATAGAACAGAGGAGAATTCTGGTGTAATTATTAAAAAGGCACTTCTCTTCTTTTAAAAGTGATATTCAACAAACAACAGGGTTCTTCCTAGGTAGTAACAAAAACCGCAAGAAACCAACGAAAGCACTGTTAGGTTGTGGAGCTAAAAGCTTCACTAGGATGCAAACAGGAGAAGTTATGGAGGTTGCAGGAAGTGTTGTGAAGTGTCACAGACACCAGCGTCAGTCAGGACAATCGACAATGACAGGAAGGAGACAGGAAGGCAACTGACGTCGGTCATTGATCGGCCGGCGTCGGCACCCCCAAGCAGCCAGGGACCGACGTCGGTCACCTGTGGTTCGAGCTGTGAGTATGTTACGGGCAATTGGTTGACGAACCAAGTGTTTGCATGTTTAGAGCTATTCTTAGACTGAGAGCTACGGATTTAATTATTGTATTATTGTCTAATTATTGTTTGGATGAGATCTATATATGGACTCATGATTGTATTGTAAAAGTGTGCTAGAAAGCCATAGAGCTTTTAGAGAGAGCTAGTGTAGCTCCTCCTATTTCCAAAGGGTGCTGAGTGTGTATGATCAGGGAGAGTTGCAAGGTCTGCAAGGTCAAGGAGCTGATCCACTGGAGTACTAGTTGAAGAATCATAAGGACTTGGTGAGGCAAGGACAAGGGTTATTCAGGGGTGTAGAGATGTCTACATGGTGAGTAAGGTCTAGTGATTTGCAGGTAGCAGCAGAGAGCAAGAGATCTACTTGGAGTACGATTGTGTGTACTTGGTGAACTGGCAGCGTGTTACTGACTGGTTGGAGAGGTGAACATCAATTCTATATTGGAGTTGTTTGTTGGGACCGAGAGAGAGAGGGAAGAAGGTATTGAAGTGTGGCGAACCTTTGAGGTGGAGGAAGAAGTGGCATCTTCCTTATTGTATATTCTTCCATGTATATAATACAATTGTGTATTGTCTCTTAATTCCTGTGTTGTTTCATATTTCTAGTTACTTATTGATTCTGGTATAATTCCGTGTTTAGTTGCTAATACAAGAAGTAATCACATGTGTTCTAATTGGTAGAGCAAGATCCTAACTAAGGGGGGATAGGAGCATGTTTGTTGTTCTGGGGTTTCCCTGACACGTGGTATCAGAGCCAGGTTGTTGGCTCATAGCTTGATACCACTGACACGTGGTATCAGAGCTTCAAGTTGGGTTACTAACAGGTGGTTTCAGATCTGGTAGTGTTTGTTGATTACAGGTTGCTCACAGGGGTTTCTGATTGAGTGGGAGTATAGCAATGGCAGAAGGAAGTAAGCTACGAATGGAGAAATTGAATAGCACGAATGGTCTGATTGATGGAAAGAAAGAGCAGAGAAAAAGATATTGTTGGTTGGTCGCAGATCAGCATGAAGAAACTGAAGATGCAGATGTTGCAGGTGTTGTTGCACAGGATGCTTTGGGAGGTTTCTTGGATGAAGTTGAATTTTGGATAACAGATTATGTTGCCTCTTTCCATGCAGCCCCAGGTTTAGGAGCTGGAGAGCCTTGTCAGATTATTGACAAAGGGGAAGTGAAGCTGAAATTGCAGATGGATGACACACAGTGGTTGAAGGAAGTCATGCAGGTACCAGTCTTGGAGATGGGTCTAATTTCTTCAAGAAATTTTGGTGATGGGAGATGTATTGTAACTCTCACAGCGGATACACTTGAATTATATGGTGGTAAGAAAGTAGGTATCCTTTATCTATCTACTTATATTACTGATTCACCTTCTATTGCAGAGATGTGGCTTCATAGGCTTAGTCACATATGTAGAAGGAGAATGCAGGTTCTGAAGCGGATGACAGATGTTTTTGACAATCTAAAGAACTGGAAAGCCTTGGTGTTCATGGAGGAGATGACAGACAGAGATCAGGTGAGAGAACTGATTTATTCTGAGCAGATCAAGGTTGATTTGATTAGGACTTTGATCCATGGAGAGCTCATGGGTAAAAAGTTGTCACTTACAGACAGACACACGTACCGGCGTCGGTCACACAGTAACCGACGTCGGCAACAGGAAGACCGATGTCAGCCATGAGGGAACTGACGTCGGCAGAAGGGACATTGGTGTCAGCCAGGTAGATGACATCGGCAGTCAGGGTCAGTGCAGGGAACCGACATCGATCGGGAGCAGACTGGGAGATGGCTGAGAACGGTCACTGGAACGGATATTGGGCAGACAGCAAGTCTCAAACGCTCATGTGGAGGTTATAAGGGTAAGTAAACCTCATATTCATTGTTCACCTTCTTTATATTGCTTACTGATGGTCAAGAACTAGGAGGATGTGAAGAAGCAATGCAGGTAGAGTCCAGATATAGTGGGAGCTTGGCATGGATGAGGAGTGAGTCCTTGGAGAACAACCAAATAGGTATTTGTTGGTAGAGTTGTTAGCTGGAAGAAAGCACTGAGAGAGATGGATTCCCATTCTAAAGAAGAGAGTGGATGGATACATGAGACAGAAGGCCAAGGCATATGGTCTTGAAGAAGCTGCAGGACAGTAGTACAAGTTTTGACAGGTGGATGACTAAGCATGGCTTCAATCAATGTCAGTGTAACTATTGTGTTGTTTTTTATTCTTACCAGGTGGATGATGAGTTGCGACATTATCCAGTTACTGTATGTGGATGGTTTGCTAGCAGGTTTTTTACACACAGGGATTTGCTGAGCTAAAAGGTAAGGTTAGTTCAGAGGTGTGTCATGAAGAATTTGGAGCAGTGAAATTCTTTGGCATAAGAGACATGGAGATTTTATCTCTAGTGGGAGCTGATGTGAAGACGGTGTTGGCGAGGTTTATTACGCAGGATGCAGAATCAGTAAGCACACCAATGGCTGGACAGTTTAAGCTTAGCTTGAAACAGGGTTTGAAATCACATGAGATCTATTGTAGATCTGAGTTTTCCCAATTCAGTGGGGGTTGTCGGAAAGTATGGAGCCAATTCGGGGAAGGAGTACTGGAGGGCAGTTCAGTGGGACTAGCAGCAGGGATTCTTGTTATGCTGAGTCAAGTTCTTTACTACATGGATGTGTAGGTTCGGATGTGGCAGGTTACTTGAATGACAGGTATAGCATCACAGGTTGTGTGGTGGGTGGTCTTCAGGATTCATCTTGAAGAGGGATACAAACCAAGAAACAAATTAGATGGGCTACAGATACAGGTACAGGTGCAGCTGTTTATCTCCAAGTGGGAGATTGTTAGGTTGTGGAGCTAAAAGCTTCACCAGGATGCAAACAGGAGAAGTTATGGAGGTTGCAGGAAGTGTTGCGAAGTGTCACAGACACTGGTGTCGGTCAGGACAACTGATGACGGCAGGAAGGAGATAGGAAGGCAACCGACGTCGGTCATTGATCGGCCGGCGTCGGCACCCCCAGGCAGCCAGGGACCGATGTCGGTCACTTGTGGTTCGAGCTGCGAGTATGTTACAGGCAGTTGGTTGACGAACCAAGTGTTTGCATGTTTAGAGCTATTCTTAGACTGAGAGCTACGGATTTAATTATTGTATTATTGTCTAATTATTGTTTGGATGAGATCTATATATGGACTCATGATTGTATTGTAAAAGTGTGCTAGAAAGCCATAGAGCTTTTAGAGAGAGCTAGTGTAGCTCCTCCTATTTCCAAAGGGTGCTGAGTGTGTATGATCAGGGAGAGTTGCAAGGTCTGCAAGGTCAAGGAGCTGATCCACTGGAGTACTAGTTGAAGAATCATAAGGACTTGGTGAGGCAAGGACAAGGGTTATTCAGGGGTGTAGAGATGTCTACATGGTGAGTAAGGTCTAGTGATTTGCAGGTAGCAGTAGAGAGCAGGAGATCTACTTGGAGTACGATTGTGTGTACTTGGTGAACTGGCAGCGTGTTACTGACTGGTTGGAGAGGTGAACATCAATTCTATATTGGAGTTGTTTGTTGGGACCGAGAGAGAGAGGTAAGAAGGTCTTGAGGTGTGGCGAACCTTTGAGGTGGAGGAAGAAGTGGCATCTTCCTTATTGTATATTCTTCCATGTATATAATACAATTGTGTATTGTCTCTTAATTCTTGTGTTGTTTCATATTTCTAGTTACTTATTGATTCTGGTATAATTCCGTGTTTAGTTGCTAATACAAGAAGTAATCACATGTGTTCTAATTGGTAGAGCAAGATCCTAACTAAGGGGGGATAGGAGCATGTTTGTTGTTCTGGTGTTTCCCTAACAAGCACAAAGTCTTTCATTGTCTCTCCTACTTATTAGGACAAAGGAACATAATAGGATTAAGCACAACTCAAGTTTTTCACCTAAAACTATAATAGAGTAAAGGATTACAAAGGATAAAGAGAGCTCAAAGTCTCTCTAGTATCCCTTTACACAAAAACACAGACTAAAGGCAATTATGGCAGCACAAAGTCTCCCACAATTAGCTTTAGGACATCTTCCAGCTTACTTCCACTTTTTCTACTTGTTTGATTAAATGGACAAGATTGTATTTATGAAATAGACATAAGAACAATTTCCTAGATGACACAAGCTTATTCCAACACAAAGTTTGAAAGGTCACTTGCTTTCTCATTCATTTAACAAAATATGATTAATAGTCTGAGCTCAAAGTCTCAGGATTGCCTTTCAATTTGGGTAGAGCTTCACTTTTGATAATAGAGAGATCTTCCTTATACAAAATGGGGGATTAAAATATATAGCATTCTAAGAAAGATTTGGGCACTTGTTTTCATGAAAATGGCCCATGCTGAATTGAATGCCTTTAATATCTGTGAAAGGGCCATGCTGGAAGAGGTCATCAACCTTGACTTTAGCATTCTAAAACATCTCAAATGTCTCCTCCTAAGCATGGGTTGTCTAGTTTTATTTATGATTCTTTCACATCTGTCTATTCACCTTTACTTAATGTAGAAAAATAAGCCACATCCTTGAATGTTTGTGCTCTTTGATGTCCACCTGGTGGACTATTCCACCTACTAGAAATAACTCTCCTACAAATATTTATAGATTTCCTGTAGTTGTTCTCTTTCCTTGCCACATTTTGTCTTTCCTTGGTGATCTGAGCTCTTAGGGCTACCTTCTTGCTTTCTACTGGCTCCTTTGGCACCTTTCTGGGCTGGTCACTAAGCTTGTTCTCATGTCTTTTGAAAGCCAATAGTTATTCCATCACCCTAAATTTGACATTCGTAGGGACGTCACCAGTCACTTTGAACTTATTTGAACCTTGAACCTTGAAATATTTTGGTTTAAAGGTTCAATGGTTCAATGTTTCATCGATTCAATGTTTTTTAAAGGGCTGCATTTGCTCTCTTTTTTCTTCTTCGGTTGAACCATTTCTTTGAACCATTTGGTCGAACTTATTTATGGAATCTTCTACTTCCTTCATTTGCTTGAGGTTTCCTTTCAAACTTTGAACTCTTTGAAACCTTTGAACCTTTAAACCTTTTGAATTTCAAGGTTTAATGGTTCGATGGTTCATTCTATTTATTTGAATCCTTTGAAAATTCAAACTTTCTAGATCCTTTCCTTTTCTAAGTCCGTCTAACTCTTTGAACTTGTTGAACCTTTGAACCTTTGAACCTTTTTGGTTCAAGGTTCAACGGTTCAATCTTAACTCCTCAAAGCCTTATTTTTTTAATTCCTTTAAACTTGTTGAACTCATTGAACCTTTAAACGAAAAGAGTTCTTTCAGTTCAAGGTTTAATGGTCCAATCTTCACTCTTTAAAGCCTTCTTTTCTTTAAGTCTTTCTAACCTGTTGAACCTTTGAAATTGTTGAACCTTTAAACCTTGCAGAGGTGGGGTTCAATGGTTCAAAGTGGTTCATTCTAGTTTTTTGAAGCCCAACGTTAATTCTTTTAAATGAACCTGGGCCTTGAACCATCCTCAAAACACTAAGGAAAAGCCTTAAGTGTTTTAAACTTCTTTTGAAGAAATCCCACCTATTGAACCTGTGACTTCCTTTGCTGAAAAGGCTTGAATATTTGGAAAACTTAATTGCTCAGAACATTTTTAAGAAAGAAAGAGAGCATTTTGGCTTGTAGGACCAAAATGGTCGGCATGTTGTCCACAAAAACAAGTGATGGATTTTGAGAACAATAGCTGGCTCCAGTTGGGGAACTTCCATAGATTGAAATTTTGAAACAATCGAAGGGAGTAGAATCCAAAATCTCAATGCCTTCATCTATGCCATTGGGATATAGAGTCATGCTACCAAAAAGGAAACGTGCCAAAAACCAAATGGTGCCAAAAACTAATGAAAAACACAAAACAAAGAAAGACTATACATATATACAAATGGACTTATCTGATACTTCAAGGATTGAAGTGCTTCAGATGCTACCCACTATGAGGTAGAAAAAATGGCGTTCCATCTTGATATTTCAATAATAAACTATTTTCACCATTTAAACGATGAATGGAAAATGGGCCTTTCCATAAGGAATCAAATTTTCCATGCATTCCTTTGGTTCTCTCCTCTTGTCCCACAACAAGATTTGATATCCAATTTGAAAGTCATGGATCCTTGCTTTTTGGTCAAAGATTCTCTTTACCAGACTTTGATGCGCAATAATTCAGTCCACCACCATAGTTCTTTGCTCATTAAGTTCAGTCAAGCACATGATCCTCTTGTCAATGGAACTATCAAAAGTTGAATCTTTTACTACCTTTGCTAACTTTAATGCTAGTAATTCTAGGGTGATTGGTATCTCTGCATTCAGACCATACAGAAGTTGGAATGGGGACATACCAATTTCCCTCTTGGGTGTAATTTTGTCTGCCCATAAAGCATTAAGCAATGCTTTATGCTAGGTTCTTTGATTATCATCTACCAGCTTCCTGATAATGGTCACCAAGTTCTTGTTGCTCGATTCTACTTGACCATTTCCTTGTGGATAATAGTCAAAATAGTGGGATTAAAGAATCCCATAATAGTAGTAGAATTGGGTGATCTCATGAGAAGAGAAATAGGCTACATTGTCTATTACAATCTTGGTTGGGACCCCAAAACTAGAAATGATGTTTTCCTTGAGGAAATTACATACCACCTCTGAAGGAGCATGCTTGACTGGAATGGCTTCCACCCATTTGGTAAAGTAGTCTATGGCTATAAGGACATAATCATGTCCAACACTCGAGGATGGATTTATAGTGCCAATGAAATCAATTCCCCATTGTTGAAATGGCTCTTCTATCACCACAGGCTTGAGAGGTAACGCAGCCAACTTGGGTTTGCCAATGAACTGTTAACATGCTCACATCTATGCACCCAAGAGTATGAATCTTGAAATAGAGTAGGCCAATAATACCTAGCTCACAAAATCTTATGGGTAGTTACAGGTGTAGAAAAATGTCCTCCACAAGCTAAATTGTGGAAGGACTCCAAAATTTTATTCTACTACACTTTATCCATATAGCAAAGGAATACCCCATCAAGGTTCCTCTTATACAGACCATTGTCCCACAGAACAAAATTGGCAGCTTTCAACTTAATAGTCCTCCTTTATTTATGAGACAAGTAAGTAGGACACTAACCATAGGTAAGGAAATGAGCAATATTTGAATACCACTCATTCATAGTGGTGATAAAGAGAACTATTGGCGTGTATTTAACTTCTATTTCATCATGCCCTATTTCTTTTAGTATGTTATCAATAATTAAGTGGCAGAGACCTCTTCCCTACACAAGCTTTTTCAATTTGATAACAAGATCAAACTTCTAGATTTTAGCAATCCAATTTCCCCTTTTGGTTTCAAACTCTTGCTGAGTTAGTATGGACTTGACTATTGTATTAGGAACCAAAGCAACAGTGTGTGAGTTCAGGATGTAAAAATGGAATTGCTTTACCACCTTTACCACAATGTAAGCATGCTTCTCCATGTTTGACTACTTCAACTCATGAGCTTTAAGAGGACAACTCATAAAGGAGATGGGAGATTCCACACCTTCTTTGTTCTATTGAACCAAGATGGTTGAAAGCATATGTTTAAAAGCATAGCTGTACATCATGAAGCCTTTGGTGTAATCAGGACAAATTAGAATTGGGGCATAGATGATAACTCTCTTGATGTCTTGAAATGCTGACTTGCCTTCTTTAGTCTAGCTAAAAGTGGCTTTGCCCTTCATCATATTGACAATGTGGTGAGCCTTCTCTATGAATTTAGGAATGAACCTTCATAGAAAGTTCACCTTTCCAAAGGAGTGAAATGTAGTCTTACCAGTAGGAAGAGCAAGCTCTTGAATGGATTTGACCCTTTTTGGGTTAATCTTTATGCCTTCTCGGGACACAGTGTGACTGAGAAGTTTACCTTCTATAACCCAAAAAATTAACTTCTTGGGATTAATAGAAATACCATTCTACCTACATCACTCTAGTACTTGTTGTAGATGATACACATGATCATTACAATGCTTAGAAAAGACTATTAAATCATCAAGGTATACCACAATGAACTTACCCATTTCATTTCTTAAAGCAAGATCCATTGCTCTTTGGAAGGTGGTGCCATCATTGATCAAGCTAAAAAGCATTCTACGATATGCAAAGGTACTACAAGGTGTCGTGAAGGCAGTATTATGTTGGTCTGCTTCACCAGCTTCCACTTGATTATATCCTAAAAAACCATCTAACATTGATAACATCTCAGCACCAATCACTGTTTACAATAGCTGATCCATGATGGGCAGGGGATAGTTGTCTTTTAAAGATGACTGATTCAGATTTTTGAAATCAACACATAGGCAAATTTCTCCATTCTTCTTTCTCACAGGGACTATATTCACAATCCAGGTGGAATGATGGATTGGGAAAATAATTCTTGCATTCAACATTTTTTGTATTTCAAATAAAATCATACCTGATATCCTAGGATTGTACTACCTATAGACACTAAAATTGTGTCTAACCCTTGTCATCCTCCCCTTAACCCTCATTTTATTCTCCCACGCCTATTTAACCCCTGTCGACCATTTTCCCATGAGCCTTGCCCCTGGCAGCATGTAAAAATGAGCAGAAAGCTAAAATTAGCCTATGTCCCCATTCTGCATCTGCCGACATCGATCACTACTCGGCCTATGTCGCCGACGTCGGTCACTACTCAGTCGACATCGGTGGTCTTGCTGGCATTGGTTATCCTTAATACTATGTTCTCAACCCGAATGCAGGATCTGTTATTTCTTATTCGTTATTCGGTTGCCAATCAATTTCACGACCGATTATCAGACCTTTTTTCAAAACATTCTTTCATTCAACCTTCAAAAAGATCAGCCAACTTTTGCATCCAATCAATCTGCAATCAAATCTCTCATATTCTCTCTCTCCAGTATAGGTATTCTGCTTCAGTCATCTCACTGGAGGTCTGCTACATCAAACTTCTGCAACACATCGACAACATCAATTATGTCTCCTACTCTGTCTTCAGCATGTAACAGGTAAGCATTTGTTCTGTGCTTTCATTTTACTCTCTGGTTATTGTTTTTAATTGATATTACCACCCCAACTTAGATTCAGATTACAAACCTGACTTGACTTCCTCCCGTATCACCTCTATCCACCCTTTCTAGAATATACAATCTATAACTCTGCCCAGATTTCTACACAAAACCCCCAAACAATCCCTCTGACTCCCAAACCGGCTCCCTAACCCTCAAACGAAAACTTCAAACCATTTTGCAATCCTAAAAACCCTGTCCAGACCCGACTAGACCCCGTCCAAAAATTGCTGCCCCGACCGACGCTGGTCATTACCCCTACCGATGCTAGCACTTTAACCGACGTCGGCACCCTTCCTTGACCAATGCCGGCACAGAGACCGACACCGGTGACTATGCAGAGCAATTTGCTACATATCAGGTATGCATTTTGCTTTTTGTCTTTTATTTATTTCATTCTTTCTTTCACTATTTCTGTTTCTATCAAATATTCTATTTTTAATCAGTGGGTTGATATCCCTCAAGGAAGTCTTCGTACTTCAGGGATCAAGCTTTTGCTTGACAGCCCACCATCTCCTCATCTAACATTTTTCGTGTTTTAGTCTCTTTTTCTTTGTAGGTGTCATTCCTCCATAGCCAAAGAGGAGTACCTTCCAACGTCTGATTTTGGTGTGCACGACTACATCCAGGTAACATCTAACCTTGACCATTCTTCTTAGTTTCTTAATTCCTTCTTTGAATGTAAAAAGCGAAAATAGCATAGAAACATTCTGGCACACCCGGTGGGATCCTAGGGCCTTCCTTGGGTTCTTTCTTTCTTTCTTTTCATATAGGTGCATTAGGTTTCTCCCTTTTCACCTCTTTCATCTCTTCTAAACAACACCATCAGCAGGACTAAAAAGAACTTTTCTTTCTTTTCTTGCACTTCTAGACTAGTCAAAAATCATATTCTTCAACCCTTTCTCAACTTGTTTTCATTCCAACTTCACATTTCGACTTGGGCTTAAAACACATTGCATTTTCATTTCTGCTTGCTTGCATTTCTTAGACCACACCTAGTAATTAATAATCGCATATTGAATTAATCTAGTCCACTTTATGTTACATGACCAAACCACTTACACAAAACAAACATCTTAACTTACCTGAGACAAGGCCTGACTTGGATTTCTTCACCCAGCGGATACCTTACCCGTCCCGGTGATCTTACTTGGATTTCATCACCAAGGGGAAAACCCACTCTGTTCTCTGGCAGAGTCTAATCTCTAGGGGAAGTATATTTTGGCTAAGCGAGACCAGCTTATCACTGGACTCGTGAAGTGAGGGGAGCTTGCTCCTTAAGACCAGGCCAAGTATGAAACCTAACACAGACTTTTGAGCACCATAACTAACCTGAAACCATCCATAGACTACTTCTTCTAGGACCCAACTCAAAAGCCAATCTTCCTCTACACATATTCTAAGGCATAAGCCACTATAATCCTAATAATTTACTCCTAGGGTTTTTTTTAGGATCTGCTTGTATTCTTCATCTTTTCTATTCTTATCTGCTTGTTTGAGCTTGTGAGGACATTCTTTCTTGCCTTGAATGGTTCTGACTCATAGCCAAGCCAAGGCTCTATTTGATCACGTGAGGCATCACCTGCTTCCGTCTACCCCGTCCATAACCAGTCCTATAATGGAGTTCCACTCAGAGACTGAAAGAACTCCTACTAGACCATCCCTGACCCAGACTCCTATTGTCCCAGAAGGGGACCAAGATTTTTCACGATTCTTGGACCTCAACGTCAAAGCCTTGCAGCACTATCTCGTGAATAGCCAAACGTGAGACTCCTTGGGCAATCCAATTTATGGAATGCCGACCTCTCTTCTCAAGACTGCGGTCATATCAACAGCGTCCATAGTTCAACCTTTAGACACCCAGGCTATTGCCTCAACCAATGACCAGCCTTTGACCAACCATCTAAGTGTGGCCTCTCCCTCCATCTTTGGGCCCACTTCCACCGGGGTTTCAGCCCCTATCAATCTCAGCCCACTCAACCACTCTCTACCCCCTTTCAGAATCTGGTCATCTCTATTCCACCTACCCTTGCTCCTATCAACACTAGGGTGGCTACCTATCCATTGGCCCATGTTACCACTAACCAACCTCCCGTGGCAACATCGAGCCTAGCCATGCCTTCTACCCAATCATCCTTAGTCTCCTCTTCTATCCCTATGACTAGTCATCCATATGTTGCGCCCTTACTGGTACAATTGACTACATCGTATGCCTCTTCTAGCCTCTTTCAAGCACCTTACAATCTAGGGGGTGCTCCACCTGCTAATCCGTCAGTAGATATCATCAAAATGCTGATGGACAAGATGTCTAGCCTAGAGACCTCCATTTCTAGCTCACGCAATACTCTCTCATACGAACAAATTTGCAATGAGCCCATTCATCCTTCTGTCCCAATCAGGCCATATCCCAGCCAATGGGAACTTCCTAAGTTTTCTCATTTTCAAAGCAAGGAAGACCCACAACAGCACTTACGGGCATTCAGACATGCCTGTTACCTTATCACCCACGATGATGCGTTGCTTTTACGCACGTTTCTTATGTCTCTCTCAGGTGCTGCACTTGACTGGTATAGCTCCCTTGCCAGCCATTCCCTCTTCACATTCACTCAGCTGGCCCAGCTCTTCCTTGATCATTTCTCTATCAACATCACCAAGAAGGTCTCAATCACATACCTCTATTCTATCCGCCAATTCGAGGATGAATCCATTTCTGATTTCGTCGCTCGATGGAGGGGCCTCATCAATCAACTCTCCTTTTCCTTACCCCAACCCAAACTTATTGAACTTTTCTCCCAAGCCTGCGCCAAACATATTTCTTCCACCTTAACGGTTCAGACCTTCCGCACTTTTGACGAAGCCTTCACGATGTCCCGCAAACTTGAGTTACGTGCCATCGAGGAAAATAAAGTCAAGTTATGGAGCAAGAATCCCAACTCCAAGACCAATGACTCCTCTTCTAAACCTTCCTTATCCAATCCTAAATCTAAAGCTTTAGCAAACGCTGTGGTCGTTAGATCTTCCTCCTCTTCCCCTTCAACTAACCAGCCTGAACCATCCACGTCCCAAAGCATCACCCGCCAATTCCAGCAGAGATACATACAATGACAGTATACTCTACTCAGAGAATCATATGTGTCTGTGCTGGAAAAACTCGTCAAACAGGGGGTCTTCAATCTCCCCCAGATCTGACCACCTCCACAATTTGATCCCTCATGCGCCATCCCTGCGTGGTATAGGGAAAATGACTTCTGCAACTACCACTGTGTTAAAGTCTATGACACGGGCAACTAAACAACCCTTAAAAATATAATCTAAGACATGCTTGAAAAGGGTGACCTCATCCTAGATAATCCCAATGCACCACCTAATCAGGGTATCGACATCTTCAAACAACCATTCCCCAATCATCCACCAACTCAAAACAATGTCCACACCTTGATTGACGACATTCATGAACACAACATTCGAATAGTCAATACGGTCTCACCCTTCATCCCCAACCAGACTCTTTCACAACCTCAAGAGGTGAGTCCATCCATCAGTCCATCACATGTGGACGAACCTCTTTCTCCAGTTAGTTCTCCGTCAACCTCTCTCATCTTGGAGGATGTCTCGACCTTACCAGCACCGCCAGTTTCACCATCCTCCTTCTTGCTACCCATGGAGGACCCAACCCTTCCTACTCCTCGACTAAAAGTGGAGGGCACAATCATCCCTGCCCTTTTCCCACTTGAGGAGCCTCATTCTCTGGTTTCTTCTCCACCTAGGGAAGAACCTGCCTCTCCTTCATCTCCAACCAAGGACGAACCTGTCATGACTTCATCATGCCTTGGGGCCAAGACTACCACACCTTCGGTCCCACAACCGTCAACATCTTCTCAAGAACCCAAACCTCATCCAACATCTTCTTAGCCATTTTCCTAATTAGTGGAGAAATTTGAACTTCTCCCTTCAAGAAAAGTGGAGCATCAGGTATTGTGGGAGCGTCTCACAGCTCTTCAACATGCCCGTGCCCTCTCATCTCATACTGCTAATCCTCCCATGACAAAATCTCCCAAGACTCTCAACAAAAAATAGACTTCCACTTCTAGACTGTCTACACCTCAATCAACCGCATCAGGACCGAAACCCTCATCTACCATGTCTAAACCAATCAAGTCACTCAGTGTTTGCCCTGTCTCCAACCTCACTCATCCACAAGTGAAGGTGGACTTAGACCAAACTTTGACCAATAGTAGTCTTCAAATCAAATCAAAGAAGACTGCCAAATCACAGAGGCAAACTCCTCCTCCCCCATCACCATTGCCCTCCATTTTGGGCCCTCATCCTTCGACCTTGACCAAAGTACTCACCACTCATACCTCTAATCAAAACTAGTTGCCTCCTTTGCTTCCTTTGCCTACTACTAGCCTACCCTCTCCCAAAAGGGTGATACCTCTCATGAAGAATGTACCATCTCCACTTGTCACCGCACCATCAATCCAGAAGGTGGTACAGAAGCCTCCTCCAACTCCACCCAAGCAAAAGTCACCAGCATCACACACATCGACGAGCACATACCCTTTAGTGGGATCATACTCTTTGATCTTGCACCAACTTTTGTAGACTTCCAGCATAACTCTTCCACCCATCAGGCCTTTCCAACCCCTCGGGTCTAAGCCCTCTTGGTTCGATGACAAAAAGATTTGCTTATACCATCGTACGCCAGGACACAATATCGAGACTTGTTGTGCCCTCAAGGCTATCATTCACCGCTATCTGGAGAAAGACACCCTTCTCTTTGAGGACACTCTCGACCGACCCCTGACTCCTTCTCATAACCCTCCAACCTCTTCAAACCCATCAACATCTCATCAACAGGTTACAACCCCTTTATCTCCTTCACCTCCTATCTTTGCAATCAATGCCATTCACATAACCACTAGGTCACAAGAGGACAAGGCAAAAGAAAAAGCCACCATTCCTTGGACCTACCCTTTCGTCAATCCACCTCAACTGCCCAAGCCTAAGATTTCTATCCTTGGCATGCCTCAACCCTCTTCTTCTCCCTCTTCAGGGGCAATTCATGACTCCATGTTGAAATAGATTCACTAGATGCCTATGAAGATGTCTCTCTATGACCTCATCCAAACCTCGCCCCATCATCGTCAGGCCCTCATCAGAGCCTTGCAGGCAGTGGAGGTCCAACCCGAGGACCCCCAGCCACTTGCTGCCCTTGTCCACTCTTTAGCCCCTATTGCCTCCATCACATTTAGTGATTTTGAGATTCCCACATCCAACACGGAAGATTAGGATGCTGCCCTCTTCATCACTACCTATGTTGATCAGACATGCATTAAATGCATTATGATCGATGGAGGCACCAGCATCAACATTATCTCCACCCATGCCTTTGATCAGTTGGCTCTTCCCAAGAATTGTGTCTCTAAAATTGATGCAATCTTGCGCTCCTTTAATGACACCACTGCCATGACCATTGGCATAGTCGTCCTTCACATCCATGTTGGTCCACGCACAGTCCCGGAGCTCTTCTATATCATCAAAGGAGAGTTTTAATACAACATGTTACTGGGCCAACCCTGGATCCATGCCATGGCCTGTGTCCCCTCCACGCTGCACCGTTGTGTGAAATTCGAGCACGATGGGCAAGTCCACACCATTCCCACTGACCCTTCACCCTTCAAAACTTGTAACACCACCTACCATCCAAATGATGTCCTCATTCCTATCAAGCCATCAATCCTGGCATCGCCTCCATCTGCAGAAGCTTCGACCAGTTTGTAATAGGTAGTCGCCCTCACACCTCCCCTTCAAGCGACGACCATAGACCCTATGGAAGACATATTCCAAAGACTTTCATTGGGGGAGTATCGCTTGCTGACCTTAGACATGTTCCAAACTCCGTAAGAGTATGGACGCCTTCATCACAACCCTAGTTATGACCATCAGATCGGGATGATCATGCCTTATGGTCCTCCTCAGCTCTGAACCAACCTTATCTATGGGGGGCTTAATCAAGCTCCTACTAATGGCAATCCTCTTTCTTCACCTCAACCTTTCACATCAAACTTCTCATTTCTTAGCAATCCTACCTTTGCACACACTTACCTTTATAGGTGTGCATGGAAGGGTTTTGGTTTTGGACGGTATGAGCAGGGCTCCCATCAACTTATTCAGCCGCTCAACGATGACGATGCCAAGAAACGATATGGTCTGGGATATCACGACCCCACTCAAGACCCTGCAGACCTTTGTCCCGAACCAACCATTGACCAATCTCCTCCACGCTCGCCCATTCTTCCTCCACCTACGAAGTCAGTGGTTTCCATTCTTCCTAGTTTTTTTTGCATAAACACCATCTACCTGGAACCCCTGACTTATCAGCTAAATGGGGTGTCCAAGTCTCTCCCTCTCATTTTTCCCAGCATGATAGAAGATGAGTCGATGACCATTCACACTGTCCACTGCATTGACAACGACGCCATTCTTTCTTACATGGGCACCGATGACTCTTTCCTCCAGCACTCCCTCCCTTCTGAGACCTAGGTTATGTTAAATGAATCAACCATTGACATCAACCTTCCTTCTTCTGATGTTCCTTGTCTTAAAGATTGGCCAATCTTTAGACGCTCAGGAACAGCTTGACTATATCCAGTTCCTCTCTGACCATAGCAAGGCCTTTGCCTGGACTTACACTGACATGCCTGGCATCGACTCCACCATTGCTACCCATAACATTGTCACAAACTAGAGGCTAAGCCTGTCAGGCAAAAGCATTGAAAGATGCATCCTTGCATTGCCCTCCTTGTCAAAGAGGAGCTTCAACACCTCCTTTCTGTCTCCTTCATCCAGCCCATCGATTATCCACAGTGGGTCTCTAACATTGTCCCAGTCACCAAGGCGACTGGGGGGATCCAAATCTGCATGGACTATCGTGACCTTAACCTAGCCTGCCCCAAAGATGACTTTCCTCTTCCCAACATTGACCAGCTTGTTGATCTTACGACTGACCATGAGATGTTATCTCTCATGGACGAGTTTTCAGGATACAATCAAATCCTGATTGCTCCAGAAGATCAGCACAAGACCACTTTCATTACCCCATGGGGGACTTTTTGCTATCGAGTCATGCCTTTCAGATTGAAGAACGTAGGCACCACTTATCAGCATGCCATGACCTACATTTTCCATGATCTCCTCCACAAAATCATGGAGGACTATGTGGATGACCTACTAGGCAAGTCCAAGCTTCATCGTGACCATCTGACCATTCTCAAGATCATCTTCTCTTGTCTTCTTCAATATAATGTTTGCCTTAACCCTAAGAAATGTGTCTTTGGGGTCCTCTCTGGCAAGCTTCTTGACTTCATCATTTATTTTCATGGCATCGAGATAGATCCCACTAAGATTCGCACTATCCTCGAAATGCCGCCCCTGACCAATCTAAAGCAGCTTCACAGTTTGCAAGGGAAGCTCCAGTCCATTCACCGTTTCATCTCACAGCTTTCTGACTGTTGCCAACCTTTTCATCATCTCCTTAAGAAGGACATCTCCTTTACATGGGATAAAGACTGTCAAGAGGCTTTTAAATCCCTTAAACGCTATCTGGTCTCTCCACCAGTCCTCATTCCACCTAAAGATGACCAACCCTTCTACCTTTATATCTCAGCCACTAATCATTCATTAGGTGCCATGATTACACATCAAGACGAGCATCACCATGAAAAATTAGTCTATTATATCAGTCAAACACTGATCGACTATGAAACTCGGTACACCCATACCTAGAAACTCTGTTTGGCATTAGTCTTTGCTGCTACCAAGCTCCACCATTATCTTCTTAACCACAAGACCTTTGTCATCACCCACACCGACCCTCTCAAGTATATGCACTCCAAGCCATATCAGAATCAACGTATGGCTTGGTGGCTCATGCTGCTTGCTGAGTTCGACCTCGAATTCATCCAATAGAAATCTATCAAGGGGCAAACCATCGCTGACCAACTAGCAGATGCCCCTCTTCCTGACAATCAACCTTCGTAGTGTGAGTTTCCTGACGAATCTATCACCGCACTTTCCACCGATGACACCATCTATCATATGACCATGTTCTTTAACGGCTCCAAATGTCAACTCGATGGAGGTGCTGGGGTCATTCTCATCCCACTCGAAGGGGAGCCCATGACTCTATCTTTTAAGCTTGACTTTGATTGTACCAATAATATGGCCGAGTACGAGGCCTTAATTTTGGGACTTCAGATCACCCTCTCTCTCAGCATTAAGTCCATCAACATCTTTGGCAACTCGTAGCTCATCGTCAATCAGGTCAATGGTTCATACCTCTGTAAAAATGAAATTTTGCAAAGGTACAAAAATTGTACTAACATTCTCCTTGCATCTTTCGACCATTACCTCCTACAGACTGTTCCTCAATCCACAAATAAGTTTGCTGACACCATGGCTTCTCTTGCTTCACATATCCCATCTTCCTCATCTGTATCCAGACTTTTTGTCATGGTGCATCGTGTGCCATTGCCTTCCTATATCTCTCCTAACATTAATCATGTCAACACTATAGACTCTAGCCCACGAGATGATTGGTATAAGCAACCTATGGACTTCTTATCTTTTTCTGTCATTCCTCCCAACCTCTCTAACAATGTGTGGTGAGCTTTTATCAAGCGTACCACTCGCTATACCATGCTAGGGGGTCTTCTCTATAAGCGAGGCTTCGACGGCCTCCTTCTTCGCTATCTCGCCTCCACTGAAGCATCTCAGGCCATTAAGCAAGTCCACGATGGGATTTGTGGCAAACATTTCAGTGGGAATTTGGTTGCCAAGTGCATCCTTCATCTGGGCTATTATTGGCCTACCCTTCATCAAGACTGTAGTGACTATGTTCAGCGTTGCATTAAGTGTCATCAGCACTCTAACTTGCTTCATCTTCCTAGTCACGCCTTACAAGTCACTCAAGATTTTTGGCCTTTTTCTCAGTGGGGTTTAGATCTCATTAGTGAGATTAACCCCCACTCATCTCTTCATCATCAATCCATCATCACAGCCACTGAGTATTTCACCAAGTGGGTGGAAGCCATTCCTCTCATCTCCACAAAAGCCAACAAGATCATCGACTTCATCAGCACCCACATCATCTGTCATTTTGGTGTCCCTCATAAGATCATCACCAACAACGGCAAGTCCTTCAAAAACAAGACCATCCAAAAACTCTGTGACTCATTTGGCATCAAGCTCAGTTTCTCTTCGCCTTACTACCCACAAGCAAATGGGCAAGCTGAGGCTTCCAACAAAATTCTCACTAAAATTCTCGTGAAGGTGGTCAACAACACAGGAAGGGACTGGCACATTCACATTCCCTTCACTTTGTGGGCCTACCGCACTAGCATCTGAACCTCTATGGGTGCTACCCCTTTCTCTCTCGTGTATGGAACAGAGGCTGTCCTACCTCTCAAAGTGCAGATCCCATCTCTCCACATTTCTCTACATGACATCCTTTCCAACGATGACTTTCATCATGATCACTTATCTCAACTTGAGTTACTTGACAAGCACCGTCTTGCTACCATTAATCATCTCCATGTCTATCAACATCGCATCAAGCAAGCCTATGACAAAAATCTGTGAGAACGAGATTTTAATATCGAAGACCTCGTCCTCAAAGAGAATCAGCACGTGACCAATATGGAGTGAAGTAAACGAGGCAAGTTTTCCCCTAATTGGCTTGAACCTTTCATCATCACACACAAGTATGGATCAGGGACTTATCGTCTATCCTCTCTTGATGGATGACCAGAACTTGAGCCTCTTAATGCGTTGCATCTGTGACCGTTCTACTGCTAGTTGAGTACTCGTTCACTTGACATTTAACTTGAGCTCATCCCTTGAGTAATCCCCATCCTCTTAGTCCTAATTCCTTTCATCCCTACTCCCCTTAACAATTTCTCTATAACCCTTTTATACAGTATGGATGCTTTGTCCTAATAAAAGGGAGCCCTTGCCCTTCCATAGTCTTGTCCATGACTCACATTTTTGTCAAAACAAAACAAGATGTCAAAATATCCACGGTCACCATATCAATATCAAATTCAAAAGGCAGACTACTCCCTCAAAGGACAACTTTACTATCATTGTTGTAGCTAATAGACTGCTCCCTCGAAGGATAGCTATTCAAAAGCCCTTATATTAAGCAAAATTCTAGACCACTCCTTTGAAGGATGGCTATGACTAATCTGGCAATAAATAGCACTATCTTAGAAGCTTCCCGCATCAATCAGCTTCACAACTGACCACCAAGCACAATGACATCTCTATACAGGCTTCCCACATTGATCAGTCTAAAAAAAAAAATGAGTCATGGACTTGACTTATAGTTGTCTCAGGGTCTCCCATAAAAAAGGGCAAGGTTATCTCTGCTCTTAAAATGGGTTACCCTATTTCCTCCTCCTATCACTTGCTCAAGGGACTTCGATCTCACTTTAATGTCAAAGTGATATGATTACCTCTCTAACACAACATATGGTCAACGACGTCATGCATGAATGGGGCTCTTCGTTATAATAACCCCTATCTATGATGTCATTCTGGTCCTTGTCAATGAAAGAGCAATATGCCTTTCACTTCTTCTACACTTTGGTCACATTCCACTTCATCACTTGTCAAACCTAATCAACTCAACTCAACTCTCTTTTCAAGCCACTCCCATAGCCTATTCACACTAGTTTCTCTGGACACCAATACACATAGAAACTATCGACCATACGCACTTTATGTTAAGCATAAACCAATACTTGTTGAAGCATAAATAGACCTCAATTCATCTTTAGCATACATCCATCACGAATATGGAAAATTGCTAGGGATGAAAGACCCCTCAACCAATGTTGCAGAATACACCATTTGGAAAAGGCTGTAACATCTTTTTCTCCTCATCATTTTGACACATGACCAAACCAATCATCGACCAATCTTCTCAACTAGTTCAAACTACATTAGTCTGAGGCCCTATGACCTAGGCTATGTAGGCAGCACTCAGATGATACGACATCATCTGGGGTTAGCTCGACCACCCTCGTTTGTTTGTCTCTCTGATGGACAAACCTTCTTTCCTCCTTTTGACCATGACCTTACCCTCGACCAAGCCCAATTCCATCCCTTTGACCCTTCCTCCCTTCTAGGGAGAACTACATTGGCCTGAGGCCCTATGACCGGGGCTATGTAGGTAGCACTCAAATCACATAATGTCTTCTGAGGTTAGCTCGGCCACATCCTTTCGTCCATTCATCCACCTCGACCAATGACCATTAAATATCATGCCTATCTCCTCCGACTTCGACCACTTCTACGACAATGTTGCCTTGGTTGTTTTTGCCTGTATACTACCTCATGACTGGTTAGCCAAATTGTGTGAAGACTATATTTTGGACCCTCACAAGTATAGGATCACAAGCCGGTTGATCTTCACTACTTGTGACCTTTTCGTGTTTCTAGGAGCACTTCCTGAGCCCAAGATACCTAGAACACGACGACCCATTGGAGCTACAACTTCGATTGAATAACCCAATCAGCTATGACCACATGCTGGGGCCCAATTATTTCAATTTTGGAACTCCTCAACCCTTAACCTGCAATAATTTGACCTGACCATCTCATGTAGTGGTATGTGTGCAATCACGACTTTTGTCACATTCACCCTCACCCCTTTTTCATCCACTCTGTCAAATTAGCACCCGATTCCCGGTTCCCTTCCCTCGACTCCTGCTTTGAGGGGGAATACCTCATCCATAATCAGGGCAATCCACCTCCTATTTTTGTCTTGTAGTTCATTCAAACAACCAACAAGATGGAATCGACCTTATCCCACACCTGGGGCAACTAACTCCTATTTTTGTCTTGCAGTTCGTCCAGAACAACCAACAAGACAAAAAGGGGCAAATGTAGACACCGAAATTGTGTCTAACCCTTGTCATCCTCCCCTTAACCCTCATTTTATTCTCCCATGCCTATTTAACCCCTGTCAACCATTTTCCCATGAGCCTTGCCCCTGGCAGCATGTAAAAATGAGTAGAAAGCTAAAATTAGCCTCTGTCCCCATTCTGCATCTGCCGACATCGGTCACTACTCGGCCTACGTCACCGACGTTGATCACTACTCAGCTGACGTCGGTAGTCCTACTGGCATCGGTTATCCTTAATAATGTGTTCTTGACCCGAATGCAGGATCTGTTATCCGTTATCCGTTATTTTTTATTCAATTGCCAATCAATTTCATGACTAGTTATCAGACCTTTTTTCAAAACATTCTTTCATTCGACCTTCAGAACGATCAGCCAACTTTTGCATCCAATCAATCTACAATCAAATCTCTCATATTCTCTCTCTCCGGTATAAGTATTCTGCTTCAGTCATCTCACTGGAGGTCTACTACATCAAACTTTTGCAACACACTGACAACATCAATTATGTCTCCTACTCTGTCTTCAACATGTAATAGGTAAGTGTTTGTTCTGTGCTTTCATTTTGTTCTCTGGTTATTGTTTTTAATTGATATTACCACCCTGACTTAGATTCAGATTACAAACCCGACTTGACTTCCTCCCGTATCACCTCTATCCACCCCTTCTAGAATATACAGTCTGTAACTCTACCCAAATTTCTACACAAAACCCCCAAACAATCCCTCTGACTCCCAAATCGGCTCCCTAACCCTCAGACGAAAACTTCAAATCATTCTGCAATCCTAAAAACCCTATCCAGACCCGATCAGACCCCGTCCAGAAATTGCTGCCCCGACCGATGCTGGTCATTACCCCTACCGATGCCAACACTTTAACTAACGTCAGCACCCTTCCTTGACCGACACCGGCATAGAGACCGACACCGGCGATTGTGCAGAGCAATTTGCTACATATCAGGTATGCATTTTGCTTTTTGTCTTTTATTTCTTTCATTCTGTCTTTCACTATTTATATTTCTGTCAAATATTCTATTTTTAATCAGTGGGTTGATATCCCTCAAGGAAGTCTTCGTACTTCAGGGATCAAGCTTTTGCTTGACAGCCCACCATCTCCTCATCTAACATTTTTCATGTTTTAGTCTCTTTTTCTTTGCAGATGTCATTCCTCCACAGCCAAAAAGGAGTACCTTCCAACGTCTGATTTTGGTGCGCACGACTACATCCAGGTAACATCTAACCTTGACCATTCTTCTTAGTTTCTTAATTCCTTCTTTGAATGTAAAAAGTGAAAATAGCATAGAAACACTACCTTCGCTTCTACTTGTGAGGCAATGACCCAATCTTGAGAAGAATTTTATGCTATATTTATTCAAGTCTGAGAGATTTCAAATCATCATATGAATATGCCAAAACATCAATGTAATGGTGAAGCAGAGTGATAAATTTGGTTTTTTCCTCAGGGGTACAATAATTCCCAATGTTAACCATTTTTGGATTGTCTTCTGTACTCAAATTTATTTGATCAAAATCCTTGGAGGATTTAGAAT
>JARHVA010002943.1:1230000-1347500 GCA_037957365.1 Torreya grandis | reverse complement strand
CGAAAAGGTTCATTAAGAGGAACCATTTTCCAATGTTTCAACAAAGAAGCATCTTCTTGAATAAGTTACATGGAAACATGGTTCACACACTTATAGGTGTATTCATTCCTTAGTTTTAAAATTTAAATTAATTCATTTTCAAATTTCATTTTATGGACACTGATTACTATGTATTCATTACATATTGCATAGAGTAAACTACATATTTAGAGCCTTATCCGAAAGTTAAAATGTGTTGTACACACTCAAGTTAATTTCTTCATCTTTTTACATTAGTATTTATATTACATTTAAATACTAGAAATATGGGTCATTTTTAGATGTTAAAATATGTTATTAGATATGTGGCAATGACATTTTTGACATACCTTGACCTTACAAGACTTGTGCCCACATATATTACTTTTATTCACCATTTTCTCACATCCATGTTATTTTCATGGGTTTGACTATCCCAAGCAACTGATAGTCACCTAGAGGAATCCCCTAATATGTGAAAATATAATAAATTATCACACTCATACATCTCAAAATAATTATATTAGTAATCCTATTTTTTGGACATAACTATTAGACTCAAATAATACCATAACTATGGTATTGTCCAAACCTAACAGTTTCTTCCCTGTCAAACAATAGTCACATTTAAAATTCAAATTACTCATATGGGTTTGTATATACATTTATCATGTTTATGTCATGATAAATAACCTGAAGAGTCCCATATAAATAGACAATAGGTCTTATCTTATTTTCCTATCTAGCACTCATCAAGGAAATATTTATACCCTTTTGCACATTCAAATGCATTACATGTTCTCTCCAATTTCCAAATTAGTCATAAGGATAAGGTCTTATCCTTGTTTGAATCACCTCAAATATAGATTAAATTTCTCATTTTACAAGTATTTTATTCTATATAATAGGTTGCATGCATTAAACACATTATCATTTCCAAGTGTTGAAATATAGATCACAGGTTGCATACATTAAATAAGAATTAATACACACATACACCTAATGGAGAGAACTACATGTGATTTGAATGCACTATTAAAAATAATGTATATGTAGGAAATTCTTAAAAATTTATTGGGGATTGGTTGGGGTCATTTCAACCCACCTTCATTCCCACTTTTGTAGGCTTAAACCTAGTGTCAAATGTTGACCTAGTGTTTCAAGAGGAGATAGATTTTGGGTATTGTGCACACAATTAGACCTTAGAATCACACATATAGATGAAAAATGAGAAAAAATAATTATGTAATAGAATAGAGAAGATATAATCACATAAATAAAATTAATAAGTTTGGTTACTAGCATTAGATGGTACCAACTAGAGGTTGGTGTTTCTATCTAAGCATGACCAAAACTCTCATTTTTTATCAAAGAGACTCAAAATATAGTTTTATGTATTTCATATTACTTTCACTTGATCTCAGATTTGTAAACTTTAGTAAAATAATAAGTGTCTTACCCCTCTTAATAATTTTCATATATTAATAATTACAAGTGTTAAATCAATGTTTTCCTTTTACATTCATATATATGTTTATTATTATATTTCATATAATTTGAATAATACACATTATTCTATCTTGTTAAGGTTCATTAATCAAAATAAGGTAAAATAGAAACATGCCTAAAATAAACATGAATTTATAAAATAGAAACATTTTCTATACACACTACTAATTAAGAAATAAAATTTCTAGTTTTTCCAATGGTAGACCATCACTTTAATCTTCGATCATGCTTGTTATAAGCATTTTGTCAACCAAATTCCTTATTATTTTCATTCACCATCACTATCATGTTTATATAATCATGAATAATGTAACATGATATTTAAAATTATATGGTTATTGGGTGTATAGAGTACCCTAAACCTCAATAAAAAAAAAGAAAAAAATTCTTAGAAATCATGCCTCATGGTCGTTGCTCTAGTAAATGAAGTATTAAAAATTTGTTCCACCCACCATGTAAACCTTAATTTTTGGAATATAAAGCTATACAAGATTTGTAACATTACAAAGGGTGATTATTCAATAAATTGAATCAATAAAATGGTACCTTTTATGTTAATATTAAGTTTCTTCTACAAATATTTACATTCATGATGTGCATGTAAGGATTCACTATTTTGGTTAATGTGTTAATAATATGTTTTACCCAATTTAGATTAAAATTAAATACGTAATATAATTAAGATAGAAACTATTATGTGAATTCATATTACTAAATATAAAAGTTAAGCATGAATCTAAATGAAAAATCTAGAAATATATTGCAATGATTTGACAAGTGGCATATGTTAAATATAGTAAATACAACAAAGGGATAAGTACTTAGGTTTCTTTATTAGATTTTATGATTTATTGTGTGACTATGAATGACTTCTGGTAGTAGAAAGTAGAATAAATTTGGCATATGATTTATCATGCTAAGGAGTTATATCTATGTTTGAATAAGGTCAATTCCATTAGATTTGGGTCAGTATCAACCGTCGATCTTGATCTTTAGTGTTCGATAATGATATATTTTAGAAAAGGGGTCTACAACTGAATTATCATGTTCACATGTCTAGGAAATTTTTATATCTGTGATGCCTAACCTTGATGATGCACACAAATAGTGAAATGAACCTCCTTCACCTTGAAAATTTAAGTGTACTTGTGAGAGTTAGAAACTTGAAAATTTTGGGAAAGTGTAATGAGTTGAGTTGACCCTAATCACCCTTGTTGATGATTCACCACTGCTTATGTATCTAATGGTTTAATGAAGGAAATCAAGTCACATAAAGTTCTTCCAACTAGTGTGATTGTGATCCTTCACTATATGAATGCAACTAATGATTTATATTTGATGCTTGATAATGTTTGCTTTGACTTTGATTTGATATGCTTCAGACTTGGCTTGTGTTTTGTCCTAGTGATTGGTTTTGAATTTTTAAGGAATAAGTAAAATTATATCAATGTATAATAGTCTATAGATATATCAAATAAGTGTCAATTCACATATCAATTAAGGCCTTGAATTATATATATATGAGTCTAATTGTGTAATTTATCATGCCACTGATATGCTAGATAGAGAGAGCAACCCTAAGATTTTTTTTATAAAGTATCCATTGCTAGGAGATGGTTGATATCTTCTAGTGCATGTTAGTATCAAATAGTGATATTGATCTATTCCTGAAGTAGTGAACCTTGCACATGAGGACTAAACTAAGCATATATGTAACTTTAGGAAGGACAACATGTAGGTTTTAAATAAATAATGAGGTTCTTGTGCATGTGTAATAAGAGAACGAATGGGTTGGACCCATAAATATAATTAGGATAGGTAAGATGGAAAGTTAGGACCATATTTGTGTGTTAAAATCACACATGATGAATTTATGTCAAGCTTATCTTTGTCAACTACTTAATACCATATTTTTATATTTACAAATTCTCTCCTTTCATTCTATGAATGGAATTACTAGACTTAAATGAAAAGGTATACCTAAATGTGTAAAACATACTTTGTATTTTGTATGAATCTATAATTATGTAGGTTAATCAAAATTAAAACCTATAAAAAACATATGGTATCCAAATTCGATTAATTAAAATTTTAAATTTGAACTTTAAATTTTAAAATTAAAGAGAAATAAAAGAGTACACTTGTGTTTTGGTGAAAACCATGTTTCCCATGTAACTTGTTGGAGACGAGGCTTTTTGATTGAAGCATTGGATAAAACTATTTTTTGATATAAAATTTGGAGAATGGTTCATTTTGTAAACCATGGATAAATTAAGGGTGATCAAACCCAGGTTTTTTAACTATACAAGAAATGGGGGGGGAGGGGGGGAGATAACATGCCAAAAATCATCATAAATGTGGGGAGAAGTATGTAATTTAATAACCCAACTAATTCCTTAGACTTGATAAATATGGGAACTACATGATAGGTTTGGTATAAGCAATTCCATGGTCGATGAGCATTGTTAAAACTCAATGTACATCACCTATAAAAACATGAATCAACCTCTATAGATAGATTTATAGATTCAAGATTACTCACTACTTAGTGTATATTGAAGATCATTATGAAAATAAATAAATGTAATAATACTCACTTTAAAATGTGTAAATGTGTATGAACTAGTATCATGCCTCATAAATATGAAAGTGTGTATATGTGCATGAACTAGTATCATGCCTCTCTAATCTATAGCAACTAATATATAAATTTATACATATATCTGCTAACTATGATAAACTATATCTCAAATATATGTATATGTGAAAACATGTAATTCATGTTCATGTAAACTATGTGCACATGCCCATGCATATAGATTGAAGTGTGTATGAATATGTACTCAAGTTCTTATAAACTAAGTGCATATGCATGAATTATGCCCCTTTAATTTATACTAATTTATAAATATCTATAATGAAATTGAACTCACATTATATCTATATCATTCTGAATATCTAAAATATATACTCTAATTTTATGTTCATGGAGACTTATGTCTTTGTAACTATGATGCCTCCCTTTTGAGATGAGGGATGTGTCTTCTAAGTTACCCATCTTAGAATAAAATTTAACTATATCATATCATGTATAAAAAAACATCATGTATAATCCTATGAACATGTGGAGATTATGTCATCATAGTAATTTATATGTCTATCAAGGCATGTATTTAACATATGTAAGACATGAAATATATGTATCATGTCTAGATATGTGTATTGATGAAGTATGCATTAGTAACAATCATTGAAAGGATAACTATATAATAATACATAATAAAGTTATATGATATAGATCATGGCACCACACAATCTTAGAGTTCAAAAATCAAAATAAGCAAAACAAGCTCAAGAATTAGTGTCACACATAAGTGTAAGGGTCACATACAAGGGACATGATTATATTGCAATAAAAAAGAATAATGGACCCATGGATTGGACATAAATATTTCATAAAAATGGACCTAATTATGTTACAAACAAGCCCAAGGGGCCACACATAATAGACACACATAAACTAACTTATCATGTAAGAGGGTAACAAAATCAACGAAACATAGAACAAGTAAAGATTAGTTTACAACATCCATATGTATAAATGTAACATCATAGTATATTATCATATCCATGTAACACTATGTAAGATATGAGTAAATAAAAAGATATGTGTAAACAATATAGATAACTCAACTTAGTAGAGAGGTCATAGAAAGACATAACATGTAATAGTGAAACTTATGGAGTAAGATGAACCTAGTTTTGACTTGGCCAATGGGTAGAGGATAATCCAATATGTATATGTCCATTGGTAAATTTTATGTCCTACATCACACTCATATACTGTGAAATGCATGTGTGTATGAAAAGAATGCACCATCTACCAAACATCTAATAAATAACATATGTAAATAGTGTAATATAGAAATCATGTCATGCTTGGGTACTAATTTTAATTTAAATATTTAAGTGTTTTTTTATTTCTTAATTTTTTATTTTTTTAAATTTTTTTTGTATTTTTGAAATATTTAAATAATATAAGGCAAGACCAATTAGTGAGTATTTGAAAATTAAATAATGGAATGGATCTAAGAAATCCACAACATGTGTTAGGGCATAGTGTGTACTCGATGTGAGAGAATGGAAATGTGAAGGAATGGAAGGCAAGTAGTATTCCACCACTATATATGTCTTTAACAATAATGTGGCTTAATAGGATATGTGGATATTTTATACATGGGATATGATCACATATATCTATCATCTTTTTCTCAATAGACTAAAACTCAAATAAGGTCAATCAAATAGAGATTATGATACTTATATAATTAGGTTAGGAATAATGAATTGCATAGATATATTAGAGGGTAATCTATGATGTAAGTGTTAAGAAGAAATGGTTCCAAAACCTAAACCCATGACACAAGGATTTAACTCTTATTATACCTCAGTCAACAAAAGGAAATTATGGTTATACAAAGTATAAACTAAACAAAAGGATGGGTAAGAATGACTGTAAATGAGTAAGATGAAATGGTAAACCAAATGGGTATTTTATGCAATCTAAAGTGATTTATGGCAAGTTTAAACAATCCTATGGCTATAATGGCTTATTAGGTATATATAAATCCTAAACAAGGATACATATACATGCATCCACAAAATAATAATAAATATCTAATCTACTAAGTAAATAAAAGAAAGAGTGTGGGGATAAAAATAATTACCTTAGGGTGAACCCATCAATGCTTCAATCTCCCCTTTGGCTCAAGTAGAGATTTGAAATATAATGTTGTAGTTTGAAGACCTCAAATAGTTGGATGAAGACCTAAGATATCCTCAATTAGGACTCCCAATGACTCCTCCTATTGAGCTTCAATGACACCACAAGTTAAGAATCCTCAAGATAAGGTTCAAAGCCACTAACTCTCTGAATGGTACTTAGTGCATATGTGTGATTAAAACAAGAGTGAATGAGTGGTATACTATTTAATTTGCATGAAATATGAGCCACATATATAATTCTAATACCCAAAACCACCTTTAAACTCTAAGCTAATAGTATTGGCCTAGACAATATAGTTAGAATATGTTATATGATATATAATGGTATCAACTAGGCCCATACTATAAAAATGTTATAAGACATGTTCATAACTATATCGATCTAATTGATATAATACAAAAAGAATGAAGGAACAAAATAAATAGTATTAAATAAGTTGTTTCCATAGGATATAAGTAAACTAGAAAATCTAAAAAATATATAAACATGAGAGATTGATAGATAGGCACTTAGAGAAGGTCAAACTGATAGTGGTAATGGTGTAAATATGATATAATAACATCTCTCAAAAATAACCATGACCCTTTCTCATCCCATTCGCAATGTACCCTTTAATGTGTGCACTTAGGGAGATTGATGTATTGACAAGTCATTAAAAGTGTTAGTAAATGATGAAGTGAAAAATATTATATTTATATATATTCCCAACTCGAAGCTCATCATTTTTCACAATAGTATAACATGGAATGGTGCTTTGGAAAAAAAACATATCAACATGCTAAAAACATAACTAAAAATAAATGATGTAGAAAATTAAAAGTAACTAAAATTAAATAGAATTAAAATATGTACCTATACTTATTTCTATAATTTTATAAAAAAAATCATATGTCACAGGTGATGGAAGACACCCAACAGGAAGCATGAGAGGGGGACCTAAAAAATAAGACAAAATTTTAACTTTTTACAAAAAAATATATTAGCACATAAAAATTATGTATCTCACCATGATTCTAAGGCTTATTTTGGTTTGGGAAAATGAGATATGGAAATAAAAATATGGGGGAAAAATTTATATCATGGTAAATAACTAAAGGTTACAATTTTTTAAAATTTTACTATAAATAGGTGAAAACTATTCATTTACATAATTGCTATATTTGGAAAACCAAAGCTCTGATTATCCAATTTCAGCATTTTGAGAGATCATGGCTCATAGTTGATGATGTTAATGTGTTATGGGATATTTCATAGATACAACAAAGTAATGTAGGTAGGTTTTTCATTCATTATTTTTTTTTTCATTTTGGAATAAAATGAACTAGATTAGGAAATTTATGCATTGGGGAGAATTTGTGTAAAAGATTTTTCCAAAAAAAAAGTGTTAAAACAAATTTAAAAATAGGATGGATAATGTATAGTTTATGAAAATTCAAAAATAGGGCTAAGGGAATTTATTATGGCCAAGGAAATAAAAATTACATCCTTGTTGAACTGTATTGGTTAGGCCAATACAGTTTGTAATGGGAATGAAAACTTATTGGCTATTATCATGGGGTATGGTAAATGTAGTTAGGTGAAATGCTGACTAATATCAAATCATATGGTTGATATCATGTTAAATAAGATTATTATACAATATCATAAGGTGTAACTAGTGGATTTAATAAATAAGCATGGCTGATGCATTTTAGTACTTCATTGATATAATAGAAAGACTTAGCATGGCTGATATAATGGGGTATGGTTGATGCAGTTAGATGAATAGGTGGTTAATATCATATGGTATGGACAATAAATTATACTAACACATTGTATAATACTATATGGTATGAATAGTAAAATATAAAAATAATCATGGCCAGTGCAGTTAGGTTCCTAGATGATGTAGTAGAAAATGATAAAAAATAATTTTTTTTATTTTGTATTTCTTTCAGAATTTTGGATTAAAATCTAATTATTTTTTATTATTTTATTTTTTTGTATAAAAACTTGATATTATGGTTAACATTAACATGATTTGGCTACTAGATCTACTAGAGAGATTGTTAATAGTTGATCAAGAATAACTTACCACATTGGGCCTTAGTGGGATTATGCAGATGTCTTAAGTGCCTCTGAGCTTAGAGACTATCTCCATGTTTTTTGGGTGATGGGAGAAACTCATTAATATATTTAATTTGGTGGTGGATGGGGATACCATTAAGGTGGTGATCACTTTGGAAGAAGTGCATGTGATCCTCCATATACCTAATATAAGAACACCTATGGTGTGCAATACCCCAAATACAAGAGATGAAAGCTATCAAAGTGGGATATAGGATCAAACATTAAATATGGGTGTAAGTTCATCATATGATTATTTTAGGTATAATTTTTGAGTATTCTATATAGTTGGAAGGCCATGATCATACGTATGACCACATGTGTGTTGTGTTATAAGTATATTACAGTTATGCCATTATACATTATATCCATGTGATGTTTGATGTTAAAGTAGGTAACTCTATTTAACATGGGGTCAATCATATGGGTGTAAATCATGCATAATTTTTATAATATTTTAGTTAGGGGCCAAAATATTATAGGCCTTATCATAATATTCACTTGTTGCATATAAAAATATTCCTAATGTACAAACTTTTAGGATTTTCTCATGTTGTAGATGTTTTCCTCCCATGAGTGAGGATGTCAGCTCTATACCATGTTTTCTAAGAGATCCCCACATGCACCAAAACTCTAGACCATATGATGGTATCATATTGTGTGGATTCCATAAATGGGTGTTCATCATGGTAGGCCACACTATAAGTTAAGGGTCATAGTTATATTATTATCCACTACACATATTGGGTAGAGCAACACCCTTACAAACTCATTGTGTGGAAGTTTGTAATTGTGCACCCAATAACTCCTTTTTTTATCATAGGATTTTGGGCCTAACACAATAGAGAGCCACAAGGCATAAGAGGATAATGGGTGCTACCTATGGTAACCATAGTGAGACCTCACCATCTTGTGGAGGTGAGATGAAAATAAAGGAAATAATGGGGAACATAAGGAGGAGGAGGCAAAAAATTTATATCCATACCTTATAAATAATATGTATACCCACATGCAACACCCTTAGATAGTTGGATCATATAAAAATGAGTTCAAAACTTAGTTCACCAGGTTATAATATCCCCAAAAAAGATATTTAGAGGAATATCACCACCATGTATCCATGATAGTACTCATGTCTTAGGTGGCCAAGGTGATGAAACTACTTTTAGTAAGTAAAGTTTTTTTTATTTTATGATATCACTTTCATTTCCTAAAGGTATAGATATACATGCTAGGTACTAGTGATAGATATACTAGAAATTTGGATACATGTGAAATTTGATGTTTTTTTAGTTTGTATTTTTTAGATGTGATGGAAAAGGAGGAGACATGATATTGTTATATGTTAGAGGATACCCACTATGATATTTGGAACCCTACTCTTCCACAATACAACACCATAGGGATGATTGATCCTATGGTACTAGTGACTGAAACACATGTTTGCTAGTTTTATCTATAGGAGAGGCTACCAAGGAGCTGAAGAGATGAGATTATGATAATTCTTAGGTGGTGCTACCAAAAGGTATAGGAGGGAGTGAGTTAGTTTAGTGGTGAGAGTTGGCTATGGATAGAGATACCCACATGGCTATAAGTGGATAGGTGGCAGGGCTAGAAGTACAAGTGGCTTAGCTACATGGGTAAGTCCAAGGATTATAGTCATAGATGTAGACCCTATTGTGGAGTCTACACATAGAAAAATTTGGAACACCCATGGGGAGTGTGGCACCTCACCCACATAAGGAAGGTTAATTTGTACCATTGGCATAGATCCTACATATTATTTAGATGTATTCATTTTAATGTATATGTGATGTATTGTAAAAAACCAAGTTATTTATATATGGAGATATAATTTTATGATTCATTTTTATCTACCTTTATTATCTATGATTTTATTTTATTTATAGCACACATTACGATTTAATATTATTATATGGTAAATTTTAATGAATTATAATGTATGGTTTATTATTTTCTATCAAATATGAGCAAACACATGGTCAAAATGAAAAAAAATCTAAAAATGATAAAAAATTAAAAAATGTAAAACACATTAAATCCTATGAAAAATACATAAAGTATTATAAATAAAAATAATATGTTGATATGATTTCCAACTATTTGATATCTGGTAGGTCAAACACAGAGAATAATTCTAATTTAATGAAGAACCTATTTGTATTCAAAACTAAGTAAAATAAATGCATTAATTACCTATCTTACATTGAATTCATTAGATTAAAAAAAATCTTGGTGAATAGGTGATTAAATATAATGAACATGGGGAGTGAACTCACAAGATAACTCACGGTGGAACTCACATTGTAACTCATAGGAGAACTCATGGTGGCACTTAGTGGGACTCGTGGTGGAACTAACCCTCTCACCCACTTTTAGTGACCTCATTATTATACCTAAGTAAGCTAAATAAAGTGTAATAAAAAATAATAAATTAAAAATAAAACCCTACACTAACATATATCCAATGTAACAAAATACAATAAGAAAATACAAAAGTTATCTAAACAAGGATATACATGAACAAGAGTGTGATTCCATGTAAGACAATTAAATTTAACTTAAATTAAACACTAGTAGAAACATAAGTGATTATAAATAAATGTCATGAAAAATTTAAGACAAGTCAATCTAACTAAAATCAAACTAAAAGTAAAACATGCATGATTGTAAGCAAAATATCCAATGTAAGAAAATTGAAGTCTAGACAATCAAACAAGATTAAAATAGAAAGATAAGAAAAATATTCTAATGAGTGAAAAATCAAAATTAGTGCTTATTTTAAAACATTATGTAAGAAAATAGAACCATCTAATGACATGAATATTATAACTAAAATGGTGTGGATAATACGATAGGTATTTGTAAAGAAGGTTTGTTTAGATTCCTTGGGTCTTACAATATAACTCACAAATTGAGTATCCTAGTGACATCATAAATGATGATGGATAGTCAACTCTACAAGTAGAAAAGATAGGACATGATCAGATATAAGTGATATCCATCAATGGGATATTGGGTAAAGTATGATGTAATAAGGAACACAAGGCATCACATGAGTGATTTATAAATCCTTAATAGAGATGAGAAAATATTTAAAAAGTGGGCAAGGTTAAAAGGTTTCGATATTAAGGACCTAAAAAATTCCACATAATAAGAGCAAACTTGGGATAACAAATTCAATACATATATCATCCCATGAAGGATATATGCATGAAAAATAAAATGATCATACCTTTTCATAACATGTTCTTTGCTCGTCTAGACCCCTTAAATATCTATTGACCTAATGTGAATATTCGATACTTGTGTGAGAATATAGGTGGAACTAGCAATGTAGGAAGATATAATGATATACTAGTATAAGACCTCCTACCCAAATCTACTATTATATCATACCCCAATGGACCTCAACTCTATCATGAGGCCAATTGTGGAGTTTGAGCTTTGACTAGAATAAGAGATATGAAATAAATCATTCCAAGATCAAATACAAAAATAATGAATCATAAGTAAAGTGTATGCAATGAAATTAATATAAATATCAACCATACCATAAAAGATTTAAGACACAAAAATTTTCAAGTGGGAAAACAAGTACATTACAATAAAAACCTATGTTATTGAAAGATATCCTAAAGCTAGTACAAGATAGCACAAAGTGTATAAAGGATTCTTCTAGGATAGAATAATAGAGAGAGAATAAAATCCATATAAAATAAGAGAATCTTGAGAAAAAAATTAAAATAAGTGTGAGCCAATATCCAAAGAAGTGTTGAAAATATAAAAATAAGTGTATATAATAATATATCCATAGACTCTATAAATAGAGTGAAGAATAAAAAATAATTCACAAATCAATTCCATTCATTACCTTAGCCAACCTTCCAAGTGTGTACCTAGTGTCGATATTTATCATGTAGTGAGAAAAATTTGGGTGAAAGGTGGTAAAGAAATGTAACTATAATATTCCTCATAATGAGGAATAGATATAAAGAGATAAAAGAGGTGAAGGCTATATTATACCTAATATCAGGATTATGTGAATTAAAAATTTCACATGAGAATAATAATAATAACTTAAGATATTTAAAATACTCAAAATAAATGTTAATCCTCGACACTTCTCTTTAAGTTTAATTTGGGTTTACAAAAGATAATAAAAACTTAAGCAAGGTGAAATTACATAATACCATTTTATGACAACTTATTTTAAGAGGAATAATATAATATTATAATTATTTGAGAGAAGAAAGAAGAAGAGTATAGATATCTTCAATAATCTTAAAAATTTGAAGGTGAAATCATTGATAATCTCCCATGAGTCATCATAAAATAAGGTCAATCCTCTTTATGAAAAATACCAACAAAAGTGAGATGGCATAAATGATGCATTCTAACATGAAAAAACACAAAATCTTACACCAATTTTGGGTTAGGTAAACATAATTGAAAATAATGCCATAAAAATATGCTTTACATAAATTTAATGCAATAAAATTAGATCTAATAAAAGACATAAAGATCAAAGAGATAACTTCCATAATAAAGTGTTGAACCCATTTTTGATAGTGAATGGTAAAAATGGAGTTAATCAAAATAAAAAGATACTATATGTATATCTACCTTCAAAATATTTAAAAATCACCGCTATAGGTAGAAGGTAATATAATATTTTAATAAAAATAAGTACAAAAGCAATGAAAACATAAAATTCATAGTTATAATAATATTAAAAGCTCCAAATAATTAATAATAGAGGAATAAGACATGAAAATTATAAATAAACATATATATTCCAAAAAGAGATTATATTTTTAAAAATCATTAAAAACTCCAAATTAATGTATTAATAATGTGCATGATAATATTAGGATTTTATAAAACACCAGAGATAAATTAAAAACATATTAAATGTTAGCTTGAAAAAAAATAAAGAACAATGCGAATGCTAACCAAGGAAATGAGACAAAAATTATGTTTGGCCTTTACTAAAATATATCTTACATGGTTAAATTGAAGACTTATCTAAAAAAATCATGCCATTATCCTCTAAAGATACCAAATATTTAGGAATCCAAAAAAGATAACCTTTTGTTGACTAGATTTAGTTATTTTCCAATAATGAGAAGAGTCATGATTTTTTTTGCCACAAGTTTGATAAGGATGTAATTTATAACATTTAGTCATATCATGCCCAAATCTAACCAATGCTCATAATTTTTAACAATTTTAATCAAAGTATGAGCACAAGAAGACTTATAATGTTTCTTCGATCCAAAATCACCATACAACAATATGATTCATATTAACTTTAGAGTCATTAAAAATAATACCTTCAAATTTTACATTAGTTTCAAAATAAATAAGCTCAATAATACCATTTTCATATTTAACAAGTTTGTCTGCATTATAACCCATCAATTTCATAATTTTAAATGAGGATTATAGAAATGATTTTGTAAAGGAATACATTTTTTTACTGAAATGAAAAGATAAATTACATGTAATATCAATATAAAAGGCTTGAAAATGATCAAAAGATGTAATATTTTCATTAAGAGTGTCAATAAAATTATATTTATTCCTCTTTTTCTCATTGTATGAGTTTTTCAATGATAAATACTCATTTTATAGCATTCCATTTGACACTTAAAGAGTAAAAGTTTCATTATATTTGAAAGCAATTTGTTACTTAACATTTTGAAATGCTAAAAACAATTCTGATTTAAAGCCAAAAAATAACAATAATGGTGAAATATTATTTAATAAATTAAAAATTCAAAACTATTTTTTTTAATATTATTTAATAGAAAAAATAAACATGAATAAAAATATCTATTTAGATATCATAAAACCAAAAAATATTTTATTCAAATGTTTATTTGTTGCAAGCTTTGTCCCTTAAAAAAATCATAAAATAAAAGATAATTTTTAAATAAGCCACATATCCAAACAAAATTTTGGAATATTAAAAGAGAAAGATTGAGATTTAAACAAACTTAAAAATGTGATTTAAATTATGGCACACAAAACAATAAAATAAGAAATACTTTTACAATAGTTTTCTCTTTTTTTTTAAAAGTGTGGAAAATAATATAGAGAACAATAATATTAAAATAACAATATTTTTTTCAAATCTTAACAAAATTCAAAGGTAAATGTTTTATAAAGCTAATATAAAGGAGAAAAAATACATAAATATTTTAAAGATATTATTTGAATTCAAAGAGCAATTTTTTTTTCACACCCTAGAAAAAATTCATAACTTCATATTATTGAAACTAAGAAATTACATTTCATAGATTCTACCAAGATAATTCAAAAGGAAAAAACCATCACCAAATAAACAATACCAAAGAGAAAATAAATCAATGGTCTCAAGAAATAGAGACTAAGAAAAAACCACTGCTTGTTTTACAAATCGAAGAGGAAAAAGATAGTGTTTGAAACCTCCATGAAAATAAAGGGACACAAATCCCCCACCATCCATGAAACCATAAACTAAAAAAACTAAGTTTTGAAAAAGATCCCATCCATCATCCAAAACCCCTAAAAATATATCAAATGAACTACCATCATCATATTCACTGTGTATAAGAGTAAAATTTTCTAATAAGCTACCCGAATTCCCTCATGACTAGATACATTGCAACACTAAAAATATAAAAATATAGCGCATACGGAAATAAATTCACTTCCTTGAGGACATATAATTATTTGTAAATATACACTTGAGAAACTCATAATAACTAGGACCACATTAATACCCTATCATAGAAAGTTTTGTTTCTTTCACACATTCTCCTTATCTATATTCATTTATGACCCATATATTCACCCCCAAAGGTAACCCATCCTTAGAGAAAAAAATATGGCACCATATCTAACTCCCTGTAAACATTCATGAAAGATATGTTTGTGAAAGAGCATAACATTTGATTTATCTATATGAAAAGTGATTGAGGGTCCAAATTTTTAATTTTATATAACCCCTTTATCTAGAGACCTAAATTTTTTTCACCCTTCTATCCATATCCAAAATGATAAATAGATTAAAATATATAATCTTTAAAAAAATATTTTTAAACCTTCCTAGACCTAGCCTAAAATGAATGCAGTAATTGGAATTTATAGAGATAATTCAACCAGTGACACATACAGTACAAGTGCCTTGAAAATCACCATCAAAATAACCCCATGCTCTATACTAGGTAATGAGATCATGTAACATTAGTCATGGCATCTATATCTTATGGATACCTTAGAAATGCTCATAAATCATCCTAATTTTGGAAAGTCATTATAAAGTAGGGATATTTTTACTTTGCAATATACTAGCATTCCTAACAATCCGAATACCCCATGAAATAACCATAGGTAATGCTTTGATCAATTTTAGCTTTGGCCTCTTATACCACCTCTCAAATAAATATTCCATAGTTTCACCTTGCCATATGTTTCTCACCCCTCTCAATCCCTCCAAATCTTCCCATACCTTGACCGTATAAGGGCATGTGATGAGAATATGGTTCATTGTCTTTGAATCCTGAAAGAACAAATTATAGCAACCCAATCCATGCCAACTTATTTTTAGCAACACCTCACAGGTGATATTTTTGTTTATCATTTCCAACCATAAAAATATTCTTATCTTTAGTGGGGTTTTAATCTTCCATAGATTATACCTCTACTAAGATTCCTCTCTAATAACCACATTGGTGAAATTTATCTTATATCCTAACCTCACAGTATATTCACTTGAATATGAGTTCTTAGACCAAAACAACTCATCCATTTATTCACATAATTTGACATGAATCCATTTCAATCTTTTCACACATTCATCCCACCTAACTCGATCATCTCAATCCAAACAAATCACATTCATACTTTTCCACCGTTGGCACCAAATATTTGTGGAGTTTTGATCCACTACCTATGCTAAATTTGAAATACCTAAGCCTACCAAACTATTAATCAAACTCTCAATTATTTTATAATCACCACTGCATCTAACCCATGGGTTAGTCACTAGTCTAAATTTTGATCCATTTCCCACCTTCCTAATCAGCTAATTACCAATAAGTGGGAAGTATTAAATAGTTGTTTTCTACATAATTGAAACATTGTGGTTGTGTGTTTATCGATCTTTTGATCTACTCTTCCACATAGAGAGGTTAAATATAGTTTTCAGTAATGATTTGATTCTATAACCTTAGCTTTGAGATAAGTTTCCATAGGTTTTTTAAACCAAAGCCTCACCAAATAAAAGTATATTTTTTAGGCCCCATCTACCAACCTACTTAGGCATAGCAAAGAAATGCCATTTGACCAATGAAATACCTTCCTTTTCCTTTTTACCAATCCATAGAAATCTTAAATTTTTTTTATGAACATTCTCTAGGACACCTTTTGGAATGTGATCTAATGATATCCAATATAAAATAATAGCCTCTAATATTGAATTCATAATATTAAGTATACCCCTAAAAGAGTACCATCTGTTACACCAAAATTTTATTTTCTTTTCCACCTTTTTGATTAACTAGTTTCAATCATTTTCCCATTATCATTTGGCTTAAAATAGAACCCTAGATACTTAAATTCAACTTATAGGTCACTTATTTGAAATGGAAAAACCCTGGAACCCAACTAATCGATTACACCTCTAAACAATTGAATAATATGTAATATTTATGTAAATTTAATTACATCCTCATAGTCACACTAAGTATATCTGGTGACTCCTTTGAATATGTGATGTCCCTCTAAGATCCATAAAAAAATAATATCATGTCATCCACAACATGAAAATGAGTAAAGAATGTAGTCCTAACTAATTAACACCCCTAATAGTACCGAACGTCTTGGCTTCTAGGATGGCCCACCTATGGCCCTTATCAATCAATAAAAAAATCAATGGATAAAGTAAACAACACTACCTAAAACCATGCATGGGTATAATTTTTTTGATGTTAATACATTAATTAATAAGATAAATTATAAAAATATCAAACACCCCATAATCCAATTCACCATCTATAAAAATAAGCCAATATAGATCAATAATAATCTAAAATAAAGTTATTTTTCTCTATCATAGGCCTTGGATAAATCAAACTTCAGAACAACCACCAATAACTTCCTAGTTTAATGGAATGGATTCCCTCCTGAGTCAACCCTATAGCATCATTGATTTATCTTCCATTTAAAAATATAATCTTCTCATTAGAAATAGTCTCAAAAAAAATCTTATTAACCCTTATGGAAATAATTTTCATTATGATCTTATAGATGCAATTGGATAAATATATGGACCTAAAATCATCAAACGAGGTTGGGATGTCCTTATTGTAAATGAAATAAATGAAGGTGGAGTTGAAATACCCTAAAATCTTCTTAGACCATCTTTATTCCTCCACCACCCTTAATAGGTTCCCAATAATCAAAATAAAAAACTTACTAAATAATTCCACTATCCAACCATCATGCCTAGGACCTTTATGCTTTTGTAATGTAGTTACGATGGACCATAAATATTCCTTAGAGACTTACTCAACTAGCCTCCCATTTTCATCCCTTTTAATAAAACATGGGATGAAAATAATAATTTAAAAATCTTTGTAATGTTATCTCTATCAGGTTCTTTGTACAAACTCTCAAAGTGTGATAATCCCAATCTAAAAATCTCCTTGAATGACCACCCTATATAACCATAATCCTTTATCATTTACCAAATATTATTTTTATTTTTATGGAGATTATAAAAATTATGAAAATATTTGGTGCTTTCATCACCATTTGTCACCCACAAAGCTCTACTTTTAAAACTCCATTATGCTTCAATATCCACCAAGAGTTTCCTCTTCTTAAATTCCAATTCATTAGGCTTTTGTTAGTAGCCTCATAAAAAACTATTTAAAAATATTGACCATAGAAATCATATATTAATTTTTCCACTATAGATAACTATTGTTTAGATTCCTTACCCTAGCCCATTTCACCACCACTTTCTTTACTCAAATTGAAGATTAGTTGACTCCTTAGAAAAGGCTTAAAATGTTACCCACTCATTGTTAACCCACTTAATGAAGTCATCCTCCTTCAACCATGTATAATTGAATTTAAATGCTATTTAAGGTTTAGATTCCTCTTTTTCAATTTGTAGTAGAATGGGAAACTGATTAGAATCTCCACCCGATGACACCTAGGATCTAATCCTTTCTAAGCCATTAAGAAAATCATTGATTAAAAACCTATCCAAATGATTGGTCACTCTTTCATTACCAACTCTCATATTCCTCCAAGTGGGAACCAACTTTATAGGTTCCATATCCATCAACCTAGCCTCCTCACATTTGTGTAAAAATTATTTGGCCAATGGATCTATTCTAGCAACATCCCCTACACTTCAACTCTTTTAGTGGTCAAATTAAAATCTCCCTAATAATAATATTATTATCTCTAAAAAGATTATGAGAAAATTTTCCCTCTCAGTAAGTCACCCTCTTCTTATAAAACCCATAAATATTTTCCATTGTGAAATATTTCCCCAACTCCAATGAGTGAAGTTATAAACCAATTCTAAAAACAATAATCCAAATCTACCCAACCTCATAGTAGTTTTCCTCCTTCCTAATTCCAATCCCATAGATATCCCAATTGAATCCATTTCTAAAAATACCAATATTTATTAAATTTGGATAAATACCCAATAACCTTTGTCCTTCCCCTTTCGTCTCCTAAATCAAAACCATGTTTGGCTTATGCAAATCAATCAATCTCTTAAGGATAATATTTTTTGAATGGTTGTCCTTCCCTATAATTTTAAGGGATGTAATGATCTTGGGTTACACCTCTTGATGGCTTTCCCTAATCTAAGGTCCCCTAAAAATGTTTTTTATTTAGCCTGTAGAATTCCAATTATAACTTTGGATTATGCTTGAGAAAGATGAGAGATCGAACCTCTGCCCGAATGAGATCTCTCCATAATCAAAACTTTACCAATGCCTCCTTAAATGCTACTATATTAATAAACAACATCCACTTGTAAATATCACATGGGATATATCAATTGATATGAAACAACTAAATATTCATTTGATTCTATATCTGATAAGCACACCTATGTCATAGCCAATATTTATTGAACATTCAATGTTCTAAACTTTTCATCATTAACCAAAATGAACTCAATATATTCTTGAGATATCACTTTCTCCATAATAATTTTTTCATTACCTCTTATTTTTTCCTATCTTTATCCCCAAAACTTCCTTGTGGACCTCCCTTTTGGCCTCAATAGGAAAAACTATGAAATATGATCAACCTCCCCCACCACTAGCCTTTTTATAGTAGTCATTCTCTTATCCAATATATGAGGATGTTGAGTGATATTAGGATCCAACAACATCACATACTAGACATATACATTCACATCATGTTTCAAATATTTCATTGGAAAGTGAAAGGTACATTGTAACATATTGACTTCTTTGCCCATAATGTTTTATTTTTGGAGCCCACCATTTGACATATTATTTTCCATGTAATTTTAAACCATCATTTTAACTAAGATTGTAACCATATTTTACACCTCCCCCTAATATTCTATGGGCACTTAATTATTTATCTTATTCACCCCATATTGCTAATATCTAAATTTGAATTCCTCCTCCATTATTTCCACATGAAGTGAAGAGAGCAGTCATTTTCCAAGTGGCGATATGCATGACATCTAGAAAACCTAAAATGAATACCCACATATTTTAAGGATTGTGTATGCTTCTATATACCATATTATATTTTTATTTCCTCTTCCAACCCTTCCTTCATATCTATTTCAACAAAAATTATTACCACTATCCTAGAAGACATCTTCAAGTATCTATCCTCCACCTTAAAGAAAGTCCCTATGATTTTTGATATGTCCTTAAAGACATATACATTTCATAACTCTAATGGAAAACCTAGAAGCTTAACCAAATTAGGTTGTTTCAGTGACCTATCCACACAAAGATGAAAACCCAACAACCAATTCTTTAATGTTAGTGAAGATGTCCCCCAAAAATGTTAGTGTGGGTTTTTATTCCATTTAATGGTTTTTACCTACACATGTTTAGTTAGTTTGCTTAGGTGTATTTTTGAGTAATTGTGAAAGATAGTCCCACACTCATGAGGATGTGAAGACATGTTTATCTTTCACTTATATAATGTAGCTTCCTAAAGTTTTTATGGATATGTTGCTAATATAATTTACTTATTGTGAAGACAAGCCTATTCCATTTGCATTTTTTTCCTTCTAATTTCATTAGTTCATATAGGTTTGACTTCATGTGTTTGATCCTATCTAGACTGATCCTCAATTGTGGCCCACTTTTACATGGTATTAAATATTTTATGGTAGAAAAATGCCATAACCTTTGTTGTGTGATCAAACATTCTAGCTTATTTGGTGTTTTTTCATTAATTTTGATTTCAAGGGTTTGGTGGGATTTCTAGAAATTCTATGCAAATATTTTTTTTTGGGGTCTCCAAATGAAAAATGTATGGTGATGTTGGATTTAAAAGGTGTCAAAACCCTAGGACTAGTTGAAAACACAACTTAGTTTCATGACAATCATTTTAAACCATTTTTAGAGGGTTTGAAGGCATGTTTTGTGAAATCTACAGATTTCATACCATTTGGTAGTTGAAGTGGAATTTTTTTTGGGTTTTATAAATTAAGAAGTGGGCCTTTGCTAGTCTTGGATGAAACCATATAAATTTTACAAGATCTTGGGTTTTTCTTATTGGTTTATCGACATTTGAGCTAGTTTTATAACTTTACAAACTCAAAAAATTTCCTCATGCTTGTGCCTCTACATGTACATCCCAGTGCACCCCATATCCATGTGCCCAATGGCCATTCACCCCATGTTTGCATTCCTAAAACCCTACACCATCCACACGAGTGAATCCTCCAGCTCCTTATGTTTATACATGCCCAAAATATCCCAGTAGTTTTCAAATTTAAGCTAACATCAAGTGGAACCATTCATTTAAAAAGTGAATTTGATAATGTCATAAAACACCCCAAATGTGATGTCAAAAAAATTGAGGTGGCACTCATTTTAGGTCTTATCCCTTATTCATATGGTATTTTATCCCTTGGTCATAACCAACCCAAGGGGGATTAAAATTTCCTCATAAAAATTGGGCCAAACATTTGCAAACCCAAATTTATGCAAAGTGGAGAATTCATTTACAAGCAAGAAATCATCAAGCTCACATAACTTTCAGCCTATAGCTCTTTTTTAGGTGCCATTTTTTTTAAAGAGTGATTTTTTTAATGCTCTATATAATGTTGATATTCTCTATCATGTAAAAATAAACACACACACACACACACACACACACAAATTTATAGTTGTTTCATATCATATTACTTCAATACCTTAGTTTAACACATACTTATTTACTATAATCAATCAATCTCAAGTTCTACTTCTTACTCCATTCAACTATAACTAGCGGAAATTTAAAATACAAATCCTCTTGAGGAGTAAAGGCTTACATAGAATCACTATGGGTACATAACCAAAACTGAAATTGGATGTAGAGAAGGTGAAGTGATGAAGCCTATAATCTACTATTCCTATCTGTGTCTCTTGACCTACTCTTTCATATTGATTCTATAACTAATCTTAATTAAGTTTGAACCACATTGGAAAAACTCCTTGGGAAGCAGGACGTCATGAGAGGTATTGAATTAGAGAATGAGCTCATTAGTTTGAGCCCAAAAAACATTGATACTATACAATAATTCTTTAAAAAGTTTAAATCACTCAATTTTCAGTTCAAATTTTGTGGTATTGACAAAAATGATAATCAATTGATGTTTTCCATCCTTTCCAAATTTAGATATGAATATTATTTCTTTGTTTGTACCATCCACACCACCAAGTGTGACTTTGGAGTTATATGGACCAAGTCATCCTTCGATGACTTTGATATTGACTTGACTTAGGGGTAAGACAAGCTTATTCAAATGGGTTTACTAAAGTTGTTTAAATCACATGCCTTAATTATGATTCTTGACAAATAAAATGCTTCTATTAATAAGGAGAATAAATATAACAAGAAGGACCCAAAGCAAAGAAAGTGTCAAAAATCTAATTTTAAGTACAATTCATCAAGAGTCATCTTCAATTGAGAAAACTAAGAAAGATTGACTCACATTTACATAATATAATAAATCTAGGTACGATAAAACTAATTGCATGAAGAAGAAGATTTACCAATTGACTAAGATGCTCGAGAAGCACAATATTAGTGTTGTTGATTTAACTAATCAAATTTTATAATCACAAGAGTCTTCCAAGTCTAAAGATATTAAAAAGGGAAAATATAAGTGAAAATCGCTTGTTGTAGTCACATCCTAACCTTCCACATAGGTTATTAATTTTGGTGCTTCAAACTACATGGTTTCATCTTAGGACCTCTTTTCATACTTGGAGCCTTGATCTATGCCTTACATCTTTTTGAGTGATAATAATTTTTTTTGAATTTAGTGGGAGAGGATTTGTTAAAGTGAATGATGGGACATTTTAGGATGTTCTATATGTTTCCTCTTTATCCACCAATCTGATATATATTTATCAAATCACTCACATCAGTTTAGAAAAGAGAGTTGAGTTCACACCTAATTTGTTGGTTATTAGGTAAGTCGCTAGCGACTCCATAGTTTCATTTGGGAAAGTAGATCATTAATCATGATTTTATACTTTCTCACATTTTTCTCTTGGTCAATCCTCTACTACATTTATCACTCATACAAATGGGGTGAATAAATTATGGCATGAATGATTCGGCCATATCAACTATCACTACCTAGAACAACTTAGTATTCATGACATGGTTTCAAAGTTTCCACATTTTCAATTCTCTGACTTTTTTTTCCAAGGTTGCATACTTTTTAAACATCCTAAAGATAAGTATGATAAAGGCAAATCATGGAAATATAACCAAAATATTGAAGCTAATTCACAGTGACATTGTTGGACCATTTCCATCTCCTTCATTCAATGTGACTAAATACAAGTTCACCTTCATTGATGAATTTTTGACGTATACTTCGATGTATTTTCTTAGGCCAAAATTTGAGTTCTTTGATTAGTTTTTGTTTTTCAAGGTGCTTGTATAAAAATAGTCAGGTAAATGTATCAATATTTTGTACACTGATAATTGTGGTGAATATGTTAGTAATCATTTTGAAAAATTCTACACTTCATAAGGGATTTAAATATAGTGAACAACTCTATATATTCTACAACAAAATGTTATTTTAGTTATAAGAATAATTCCTTAAAGGAATGGCCAACTATATGCTACACTCCAAGTTTCTTGCACCTCAGTATTAGGCCAGACCATCAAATGTGTTTTTTTAGTCCAAAACTAAGTTACTCATAAAGTATTGAATGGAGTGATTCCTTTTGAATCATGGAAAAATTCAAAACCCATAGTGAATCACTTCCAATTGTTTAGATATCCTATTATGGTTCACAGTATGATGAAATGTAAGGCGATGAAACCTCATAGTCATCCTTACATCTGTAATGGATATCTGGGTGTTAAAGGATATAGGATTATATAGCTCACTACTTATGAGTTTTTCATTGAGATAAGTGTTCATTTTCATGAGGGTAATTTTTAATCCACACTCAACACTCTTCCCCCTTCCTTGGATGCACTGGGATTTGATGACAATTCTATTGATTTAGATATGCATGAGTAGTTTATTAATGATCTAAATTATTCTTCTAATTTTTATGATGAGAGTAGTGAGGAGGATTCACCTCCTTCTTATCCCAAAATTTATTCAAAGGATGAGGAATCTCCTCCTAATTATTTGATCATTGGTCCTATTTGGGATAGATAGACATTAAAAAGTGGTAACAATTGGGTTAGATATCCATCAGATACTAGGTGAACACATTCATAATTATATAATTCCCCACATGATTTCATTGCATCTAATTTTAATCCATATTCATTTTGAAAGGCATCATGCACTTTTGAGTGGGATAATTCTATAGAAAAGGAGTATGGTTCCTTACTAAGAAACAATACTTGGGATTTAGTCCCTCTTCCTAAGGGAATAAAATTTTTTAAATGTAGGTGGACCTATCAAATAAAAAATATAGTAGATAGGTCTGTAGACAAGTTCAAAAAATGTTTGGTAGTAAAGGGTTTTTCCTAGGTACCTAGCATTGACTATATTGAGATGTTTTCCCTGATTTCCAAAATGAACTCAACTTGATTCACTCTCACCATTGTCGAATCACATCCTTAAGATGTTAATCATATGCATGTGAAGAGTGAATTTATTCACAACCTTAAAGAGGAAATATACATCAAGAAATGATAAGGATTTGTGGAAGATTCTTCCTTAGTTTTCAAACCTCAAAAATCTATCTATGGCCTTTAACAAGCTCCTCGAGTTTGGTATTCTAAGATGGTCTCCTTTCTTATTTAGGTTAGTTTCACCACATTATATTTTGATCTTAATGTGTACATTTTGTATTAGGATGATTCACTGTTGATTTTGGTTCTCTATGTGGATGATCTATTAATCATAGGGAGTTCTTCATCCACCATCATAATAGTTAAAATTACTTTGTCTAATAGTTTATCGATGACTAACTTGGGCTTGTTGCATTACTTCCTTAGAATTGAAATTTCTCAGTCTAGCTATGGGATCACTATTACATAATCCAAATATGCTCTTGATTTTCTTACATGGTTTAACATGTCTAAATATAAGCCATCTCTAACTCTCTTTCTATCTAGTATGAAGCTTAAAGCTAATTGTCCATCTCCTTTGGTTGATGTTACTTCATATTGATAACTTATCGACAGTCTCATCTATATTACACACACTAGACCTGAAATTTCATATATAGTGGGTATGATCTCTATATTTATGTAGGAACCACATGAGTTTCACTAAAAAGTAGCTAAGTAGATTCTCCACTAAATTTAGGGTATTCATAGTTTTGGGGTTCACTATGAAGTAGGCATCAATGTTGAATTGATTGGTTATCAAATTGGGATGGAAATATTAAAATTCATAAGTCTATTTCAAGATATAATTTATCCCTTGGTTTAGGTCTGATTAGTTGGTCAAGAAAGAAGTAGAATGTTATTACTTTATCTTATACAAAGGTAGATTAAATATGATTTGTTAATGCGTCCACTAAGGCTATTTGTATTTAGAGGATTCTCACTAAGTTTGGCATATAGTTTTGATGACTAACAATAATATTTTGTGATAACCAAAGCATAATACAAATATATAGGAATCCATTTCTCCATCAAGATACTAATCATATCAAGATTCTAATGCATTTCATTTGGAATTTCATCCATGAGAAAGTCATTGATATCCATTACATCTAGATAATGGATCAAATTACTAATATATTCACCAAACCCTTCATTGAGAGAAAGTATATTCATTTACGGGCTCTTATTAAGTTTGGGTATTTTTGACATCCTCCTTTGGAGGGAATTTTATTGTACTTGGGTACCTCATCAAGCCTTTATGCTAGTACCCAATTATACTACCCACCTAAGTTATGCTTAAGGGGGGTGTTAGTGAAGGTTTTTATTCCATTTAATGGTTATCCCTCTACACATGTTTAGCTAACTTGATTAGGTGTGTTTTTAAGTCATTGTGAAAAATAATCCCACATTCATGAGGATGCGAGAACATGTTTATATTTCACCTATATAATGTACCTTCCTAAAGATTTTATGGATACAATTTATTTAGTGTGAAGATAATCTTATTCCTTTTTTTTAATTATTATTTTAATACTCTGTATAGGTTTAGTTTCATGCATTCGATCCTATCCAGAATAATCCTTGATTGTGGCCCACTTCAACAAAAACCATAGAGTATCTAAAATTTTATTAAATTATTATACAAATTTTTAAAATAAATACTAGTCATCCCCTTACCAATAAATGGAAGTGGAACATATCCTCTCACTAGTTGTAAATATTGAGCCAACCAAAGTTCTCTACTCTTATCATAGGTGTTTATCCAAAAATAATAATAGCTAACACAGTCTTCACAAAATATAATACTTTATCCGCATCAACATCCTCCCCAATAATGATTTTAAATATTTCCCCTAAGTTATCATAGATGAAACCAATATCTTCACATCCATATTTTTGGGAAGATCATCTTTGTCTATAGTTAAATGTATATTATAACTCAATAATTCCCCTGCATTACCCTCAGTTTGGCCTAAATCATTATAAAAAACACCATTTAATTATTTACCTAGGCTTCCTCCTCACTTTCAAACATAAAGTTATATGATATTTTTAAGCAACCATATGAGGCCACTGTGGGACCATTTGATCATGGATCCACATAATCACAATTTTGAGGCAATGGTAAAATATTATTTTATTTTGTCTAGACCTTGTCCCTAACCAATCCAAATTTTATAGAAACAACCCTCTTTGAACTACATTTAGTTTATCCACTGCCTCCAATGCCAACATCGTCATCTAAATGTTTGAATGGGATTTCATATAAATGTACTATATCCTACAATACCATAAAATTAGGAAGACTAGAAACAACTTTATTTTGGTTATTCTCCCATTGATCCACCAAAAAAATAATCATCCCTTCATGTGAATCATTTTAATAATCCACCTATTCTTCTTCCCTCTCAAGAGTCTCTAGTTCTTTAAACTTGTTGCCCATGTATTCTTCAACATCTATTTGATCCCAATCTCTACTCTTCACCTATGAGTGTGTTAAGGAAAAATGTGGGGATTTTAAATTTGTATCAAACTTGTTTTGAAATTTCATCAAATAAATTACATTTAATGTATCAACTTATAATACACAACCTATATGCAACTATTCCTTATGAAAATAAAATACAAAAATAACCGCTAGCCTGCTTGTTGTCCTCCTCATTATTGGATTGATAAAAGATTATTTTCCAAACTAATAATTTTACCCCACAACTAATTGAGTTAAAATTATTTTACCAATTTATGCTTGATTTACTAAATCATTCATCAAACAATTTATATGTAACCTCTATTTATATATTTTCATTAGAAAACTTGAGTAAAAATTGTTGTCCTTCAATGGTTCCCTAGTATAAATAATTGTCTACTCTTTGTCTTGACTTTTTGGTAGCCTCTTCAAAACTTATTTTAGATTCTACTCTCAATCTAATCACTCCATTACCTCCCTAACTTGTCTCCTCCCATCAACATTCCACTTAAACATGTCTCTCACACTTATGCTCCTTCATTTGTATCATCTCCCAGCTCCTCCTCCATTATCAATCATTTAAATAGTAGTTTTATGCTCAAATGTCCCTCATTTTGATTAATATTTTGTTCTATAAGGACATTCACGATACTATCAAATTTAATATAGTGATTTTTTTAGTACCACATTTTAAAAATGCCAAAAAAGCTAAAATAGATAATGAATCCTTTGTTTTAAAAATCTTAGATCTTTGAAATGCCTTTATTTTTTAAAATGAAGATAAATAAATTCCTCTAAACTAACAAAAAATTAGGAAAATATGATTTTAAAAAATAATGTAAAACATTGCTTGAAAACAAAGTTTTCATTTTGGATAAGTGCAAAGAGTTGGTGGGCCAATTCATTGAAAATTTCATGAATTGACCACAAACACATATGCATTATTTTTATTAGGCTTGGTAAATACAAGGCCTAACATACATATGCATTTTATTAACTAAGATATGTATACATGTTATAATGTGTATGTGTTTATTATAACATATTTAAAAAAACATTCTACTCACACCACCATTTTCATTTCAATTCCATTCTATTCTACTCACAATGCCCTCACATTTTATTTCCAAGAGGAGACAACTAGCACCATGCATCATGTTTTTCAATTAGATTAAAACATCAATAATACCATGTTAGAGGAGAGGTAAATAAACTAAATTCCTACCAATTAAAATAAAATCTAGTATATTTTTGGATTTGCATTATTTTTTATTAAAAGCATTCATTTTTTAGTTTTTATAGCCCTTTCAAGTGTAAGATAAAATGTGGTAATTGAAGAAGAATAAAATAATCCACAAAAACCTCATAACCCTCTAAGTAGTAAGGAATATTTGGCCACACATATAGTAGAAAATAAAATAAAAATTGAAGAGATAATTAAGATAATGATGGATCCCTATTAGACCAACACACATCATACTTCTTTAGAAAATATCTTAGAATCATTACTTGGGATATTTGACTCGATAACTTGTCAAATTTACACATGGGCATCTTATAGAGAGATATGTATGATTTACTATGCTAACAAATTATTAATGACTGGTGTGAGAAATAAAAAAGTTAATATTTACATAATATTATTTGATCCATCAACCAATGCACTACCTCAATTATCATGTAAATGGTTCCCAATCCACTAGTGCCAATATAATTTGATAAGAGAAATTTTTTGGGACTGATGGTGGATGGTTTTTTATTACCAACCTTGTAACAATCTTGAGGTTCCTTTGTATTTTTTAAGGAAATTTTATTTCAAATTTATCATCAAAAAAATTCATAATTATTTTGACTACATAGAGTTTCAGGGCCGAGGAAAAATCTCTACACAATATAGACTAGATGCATGTCATGTGCCTTATCAAACTAAAAGAGTTTGTATCTACAATCCACATCAAGATAAGATAATTCCATCTACATTGCAGGAATTTTTAGATATTGACCTTTGCATGCACTTAATACACTTACTAACAACCTTGTTTTGCATATGAGTAAGCTTTATAACATTGATGCTAGAGAGGGTGGGCATGGGGATGCTCCAACTAAAATTGATGCCTGGCCACACTATTGTATATTCTATGGTGCTATATTTATTGGACCTTTGGATGAGGATGGCGGTGTTTTCAAGGAGCTACATGCCATGGTTATGATTGATGAGTTTTTGGCACATAAATTTAGTGTGGACACCTCAACTTCACCTGTATAGATATATTATATATTTGACATGTTGCAAAAAATAGAATACAAATTAAGAATATATTTTACATGTTAAATTTTAGATATATTTGTATTTAAAAGGTAATAATTAATTTACATAGAAAATTAAATAATTTATATGTAATTTTTTATTTTATAAGAGGAGATGGTCCTATCATTTTCATATCTAGATTGTGGGCTATCTATTAGAGTATGTATTTCTAATGCTTGTTAGGTTCTAGCTAGGAATTTCATATTTTTCCTAATTTTTTCCTATGTGGGGATTTATACCATATTGGTTAGTTAGTCTAGTTTATTGTTTTGCCTTGCCTACTTATGCAATGGCTCTCCTTTGTATTTGCATGCTTTTTTGAATAATATATTATTTGCCTTTTGATTACATATCATATGTGTATCCTTTTTGTGATGTTCTTGTTGTGAATTATTTAAAATCATGGGTTCTTGGAATGATTTCTCATTCCTAACATGGTACCATATCCTTGAAGGATTTAAACCATCTGGCTGTAAGTTTTTAGATATTTATATAGATCTCACTCAACATTATTCTATCCTTGACATCCTCTTCTAGTTTGTTGGAGCATTGAGAGTTGGAGGAAGATATTCTAGTCCTCATTTCATTCCTCCCAGGTCAGTGTTAGAATTGTTGATTGGACCATCTACTATTTTGTAGTGTATTGGAGCTTTTTTAGTCTACATTCTACCTAGGCATTAGAATTGTGTTAGAAGTCTAATCTTTATTTAGAGAAGTCTACATGAAGATCAGGAAGGCCTACATGGAGATCAGAGTTTTCTTTTTATTTATTCTACATTAAATTTGTGGAAGCACTACATTTGGGTGACATGGAGGAGAGAGGAGTTGTTGGAGTTTTATTCTTCCATACGTCTGTGTGAAAAAATTTCTAGGTCTGCATGGAAATTTGTATATGGGAGGAGCACGGAGTTTTATTTTCATTTCTTTTTAAATATGTATTTCCATCATATTACACTGGAAATTAATTTTTTGGTTTGCATTGTGTAATGAAGATTTAATCTAATTGATATCCTTTTTTTGGTTGATCTACATTAAAGGCACCATTATTTTTATCACTTGGATAGACTTCTATTTATTGGATATATTTCTATCTTTTTTCACCTACATTCCTTGTTTATAATATGCTTTAGATTCTTGGCATCCTTTTTTTTGGGTCTGTGTTGGCACTAGAGTGTTGGAACTAGTTATGTTAGAGAGTGTCTATGTAGAGGAGAGAGGAAGAACATCCTTTGTGGCTATGTGGATGCCCATCTCTAGTTATGTAACTAACAATATTAATTCACCTTTTTTCTCTTAATAAAATAATTTTTCATTCATTATTTTTTTATTACGCTATATTTTTTGCCTCAAGCAGAAGTATAGTATGCTTGTAAGAACATAAGGGTCACTAGATGGACATTTTATGGATATTTCTAGTTTGAGGATATATTCAAATAAATTATGGTTTCAACAAGTGGTTAGAATGCTAGGTTAATTTTCAATTTGGTCACAAACATCGGCTTGTAGTGTATTTTGTATTATATTTGAACCATTTATGAGAATTTGTAAAGCCTATATCTTTTGAACCATAACTCAGATTTGAGTTCAATTTTTTATGAAAGTGTATGGTTTTCAATTATATATCCATTAGTGTCATCTATTTGTAAAAATTAACTAATTTTATAAAGTGCTAAAACTGCTGGGGTGTTGTCTCAGTGTTGATTTATGCATCCTTTTATATTCTTTCTACTCTTTAGTGATTCACTAGCATGGATTATACTTATAGTTTAGATTAATGTGATATTTTGACTACACATAAATACCATACATAGAGACCGAAAATGAAAATAATCATCAAATGCAAAGGATTATGGTCCCTAATGAATGAAACTCATCCACAGTTCATAAGAGAATATGAGAAATTTCATCACCACCATAAATTTGATGAGTGTATGGGTTTGATAGGGAATTATGTGAGTGATAATTTGTTGCTTCATTTGGATGAGTTTGACACTCCATTCAAAATGTGGGCTAAACTAAAATATTTATTTGTGAAATTTGATCACATGAGATCCATGCAACTTGAAGTGGAGCTTACTTCACTCAATTCTAAATATTTTCTCTCTATTGTAGACTATCTCACTAAGTTTAAGAACATTTTGACTCAATTGAAGGGGATTGGATGAGATGATAAAGATGAAGAGTATGTATACCTAATTCTATCCAAGTTGAAGGGTCCACTCCAAATCTATGCTTCTACCTTTTTCTCTAGCATGGATGCCTTAGGTGATTCATTTACAATGCTTGATTTAGATCTTGAAAGACTTCCTAGGGAGGAATCCAAATTGTCTCACTTTGAGTCTCCCACCTCTTAAAAAGATTAGTAACATCACATCCTAAGATCAAGGGAAAATAAAAGAGTAAGTCCAATAACACTCCTCCATCTTAAAGTGTCCCTAAGCCCAAAAATAACACATATAAACCCAAATCATCTGTCAAATACAAGAATAAGTCTAGCCTTTCATGTTCCTATTATGGGGGGACTAGTCATGAATAATATAGGTGTTTTAAGAGAATACAAGTCTTAGAAGATGCCATCAAAAAACAAAAAAATTATATGTCCACTCCATATACATCTTATAAGCATGGAAAATCACTTAATATTGTTGGGAAATTATAGTCACATATTTCAAATAGTTGGGTTATAGATTCTAGTGATTCTCACCATATGACTTCTTATAAGGAGTCCTTTGTATCTCTTGGTTTGAGTTATACTTCCAACATTAAGGTTGGAAATTCTTCCTTTATTTTTGTTAATGGAAAGGGTGACATACAACTTGATGGTGGTTACATCAATGATACCCTATATGTTCCTGGCATCATCACCAATCTAATTCTAGTTTATTAGATTTGCCATTCTAGTTAGAGTAAGACAATGACTTTCACTCCACAAGGGGCTAAATTAGAGCTTTATTACAGCCTCATACACTTATTGCATAGGTTTTTGCTAATAATAGTTCTAGACTCTATTACTTTGATGGTTTTGATGATATTTATCCTCTAGGGATGTGTTTGGTTTCTCATTTAAATTTTGAGTGTAGCCTTTGGCATGAGAGATTTAGACATCTTAATTGCAGATATTTGAAGGAGCTGAGCACTAATAGCATGGTAGATGGTCTTCCTATAGTTTCATGTCTTGATAGAGTTTTTCCTAATTTTGCATTAGAGAAATAACACCAACATCCATTTCTTAAGGGTATGTCCCATAGATATTCTTCACCACTTGAGCTTGTGCATAGTGATTTGATGGTCTTTGCTACTCCTTTCAATGGATCTAAGTATGCACTTAATGTTATTGATAATTTCTTGAGGCATACTTGGGTTTATTTTCTCGAGTATAAGAGTGATATCTTTTATCACTTTAATTTTTTTAAGGCTTTGGTCAAGAAACAATCTTCTAATTTCATAAGAAGCTTCATACTAATAATGGGGGGAGTACTTTAGTTGAGAGTTCTCTAATTTTTTGCTAGCTCATGGTATTGTTCACCAACATTCTATTTTACATAATCCATAATAGAATGGATTAGCATAATGGAAGGATAAAATTTTTAAGGATATGGATAATTTCATGATGCATTCATGGGATTTACCTCCTATTTATTGGGAAAAAGTAGTTAATTATGTGAAGTTCATTTAGAACTATACACCACACAAAGCACTTGATCATTTGAATCTAGAGGAGGCTTGGTCTAGAACCAAGCCTGATGTCTCTTTATTTAGAGTTTTTGGGAGCCATGCTTGTGAATTTATAACAAAGACGAAAAGGAAATAATTGGATAAGAAGACAAACCTTGATCTTTATAGGGTATTGTGAGGACATGAGATTTGATCACCTTTTGGATCCTTATACTCATGATGTTATTTTTCAAACACATGTACAGTTCAATGAGGATTCAACTTCTCATGATTCTTCATCTTCTTCTATTCCTTCTTATTTTATTGATTCCTCACCTCCTCTTGAGGATTCATTCTTTTAAGACCTAGGTTGGGAGGCCCCTGAGGAGGTTATGGATGTTGAGGATCATATTCCCATTGATGTTGTCACTATGCCATTATGGGATCATACTATAGTTTTTGAGCCAACACCTTTTATAAAAGATCTTCCACCCACTAAACATCATCATGCACACTCTATAAGTACTAAAATTTTATGTTAGGCATTCTCTAGGGATCCACAATCTTTTTCATAGGCTCAAGAGATACAATAGTAGGATGATGAGATGACTGATGAGTATTATTATTTGATGAAGAATCATATTTGGGATTTGGTATCTATTCCTAAGAGAATAAATTTGGTTAGGTGCAAGTGGGTGTACCACACCAAGTATGTAGATGATGGGTCCATTAACAAGTATAAGGCATGTCTTGTTGGAAAGGGTTTCTCATAGTTTGAAGGTATTGACTAATCTAAAACATTTCCATATGTTATCAAGATGGATTTTATTGCCTTGAAATTTCTCTTGCTATATCACAACGTTGGCCAATATATCAGATGGAATTTAAGAGTGATTTCCTTCATGGATATTTGTAGGAAGAAATTTATATGGAGAAGCCTATTGGGTTTGCTAATTCTTCTTCTCTTGTTTGTCAACTTAGGAGGTATATTTATGGTCTCAAATAGGTCTCTCAGGCTTAGTATGAGAAGATGGATTGTTTTCTTCTCTCTATTAGATTTATTCACTACCACTCCAGTCCCACAATATATATCTAACATATTAGAATGGAAATTATTATACTAGTTTTGTATGGCAATGATCTACTTATCACATGTAGCTCCTCTTCTCAGATTTAGGCTATTTATTAGGCACTTTCAATGCAATTTGATATGATAGATATCGATCATTTTCACTTCTTCCTTATTTTGTATATTCCACAGTAAGATTTAGGGATTCATTTGAGTCAGTATAAGTACACCCCTGATCTTCTTCAGCATTTTTGCATGCATTATTGCAAGCCAAGTCCTCCTTTTCATTCTAGATTCACTCTCACTTTTACCTGCACTACTCCTCTTTGTGATTCCACATTGTACAAGAAAATGGTTAGGAGTCTTATTTGTTTGACCCTACTCACCTAGACATTGAATTTTTAGTTGGGTTTGTATATATTTTTTCACATGCTCCTCATGATATTCATTGGCAAGCTACCAAGAGGGTTTTACAATATCTGTGAGGCACTACCCATTTTGGATTATACTAAACTAGGAGTTCTAATTAGTTGGTTGGGTACAATGATTTAGATTGGGAAGGGTATCTTGATTATAAGTGTTCTAATTTTGGCTACATATTTTATCTTGGTTCTTCACCTATTATTTAGGTATGCAAGAATCAAGAGGCTATTACCATTTTACCTATAGAGGTTGAGTACAAGGCAATAATTATAGCGAGTCAAGAAGTTCTTTGGCTTTGTCAATTATTGATAGAGTTTGGTTTCATGTAGGATTTACCTATTGTAATTTGTTATGAAATCTAGAGTGGAATTCACATATATTTCAACCCATTTGAGCATAAACAACCAAGCACATTGAGGTACATATTCACTTCATTCATTATCACATTCAGGATGTAGTTATTTGCTTGGAGTACATTCCAACTCAACAATAGGTTGTCGACATATTTACAAAGCCTTTTGTATCACCCCATTTATTTGAGTTGTGTGGCATGTTTTAGGTTTCATAATTTATCCTTGGGGGATTTTCATGAGGACATCTTCCTTCTTCATTTCATGGATATATATTGTACATGAGTACCTTATTAGGCTTAGTTATCGAGACTCATACTATGGATATGCCACTATATCTTTTTTTGGCTATTGTTAGCCCTTAGCTTCACTTGGGGGGGGATGTTAGAGTATGTATTGCTCATGCTTCTTTGGTTATAGCTAGGATTTTTGTATTTTTCCTAGTTTTGTCCTATGTGGGGATTTATCTCACATTAGTTAGTTAGGCTAGTTTCTTGTTTTACCTTGCCTACTTATGCAAGGGTTCTACTTTGTACTAGTATGCTTTTATGAATAATATATGATTTACCTTTTGCTTACATATCATATTTGTAATAGCATTATTGTGATGTTTTTTATGTGAATTCTTCATATTCATGGGTTCTTGGAATGCTTTCTCATTTCTAACACTATATATTTGTACATATGTTATTGTTACCTAACCAATGTATACATATAAAGAGGTAATTTTTCATTAATATTATAATTCATATACTTGTATTTATTTGTATATATTCTCAACTAAAAATAATATTTTATTTTTTTAGTTGATGACTATATTGGAGACTCCTCCATATATATGAGTGGGAACAAACATAGGCATTGTCACTAAAATTTCATCTACATAGCAACTCATCGAGGTATGATAAATTTTAATGTTAAATTATAAATGTAGTTTTATTTTAATAAATTTCCTTTGTACTTATGTAAATATAACTAGCATGAATGTATTACCTAATGTAGGGTTATTTGATGACATTTTATAGTCTCATTGAGATGATTAGCAAGGCACCAAGTCATGTTGTTTATCCCTTTTACACACCTATGTGTGAGGCTCAATCTATCGTTGACCTTGTTGAGCATCAAAATCAAATTGGGCATAACCATAAGATTTCATTAATTGCATGTTTGAATAGTTTTTGTATCATTTTAAAATTAACTTATAAATTTGGTTGCATTTATGGTATGTAAAATTTCTAATAATATGTATATATGAACAAGCTCAACTATAGGCAATCTATGAACATAAAATGATTCATAGTCACATCTTGGAGGAATCTAAGGCATTTGAGGGATGTCCATAGAAAATCAAGGAATTTGAGGGAGAGCCTTCTATGAGCAAGGCAAAGAGAGGGATGATTTTTTATGAGTAGGATGTCTTACATGATGTACTTTTTTCTATGCCTATATGGTAATGTATGTCTTTTTGTCATTGTATACCTATATGGAATTGACCCAAAATTTTATTATACTCACATTTATAGTATTATTTTTTAATGACAATGATGTTTTCAACATTGTACAAAAAGGAAATATTAAAGTTGATCATATTTAAATATGGCCATACAACCATCAAATTTAGTTTTACAATAATAATGTGGGCCAAATTATATACAAAAAGATGATCACTAAAAAATGTGAACATATAAATACATACATACATAGTGCCCATTTTAGCCTCAATATTATATGGAATTCTATAATAATGATACCAACCTTATCTTAAACTTTAATAAGCTCCTCTTAGATTTAATAATATAAATTGTTTAGTAATGGTGCCAAATATGTGAAGTTAGAAGCTATTTTTGCACCTCTAAGATATAAAAAATATGTTAGTAAGTATTTAAATTAAAATTTATATATACTATCTACAAAATCAATAAAATTTGATAAAATAAAATACATTAACATTTTATAACTCAACATACCTTATAATTTTAATATAATGAACCACTAGGATATACTCTACTCTTGATAGTATTCAGAATTGATTCATGATTTGACTCATGAACCTTCCATAGATTCTTGTTTAATAGCCTCCCCTAATATTGAATAATTGTAAATATTTTGCAATAACCAAATTTGAATAGTAAAATATCTTCCTATGTATTTCATAGTCTTTAAATAATCATACACCTAAATTTATGATAGGATATCATCAAAGCTAGGTTCTAATAACTACCACAGATCCATTGGGATAGTTAATGTTTTCCCCATTTATGATTGAGGAAGTCTATTTATTTTTTTCCTCTACACACCAACATAAGTACTAATTTTTTCCCTCTTCATTATCCTCATCTACCATAACTTCAAAATCTTGCCTTACTTCAAAAAATTAAATAATATTTTAATAATGATGTTGATAGATAATGAGAATTTAGTATAAAATGATTAATCATGTACCTAGTTGCACTAGATTAGGGAAATGTTCAAAGTCATGTGATGATGTCATATTTATAAGTTATAATACTGGTGGAACCTGATATGTGTTGATTAGACTTAGAGGTCTATAGCTCTATTTATCCACCCACTCTTATGACTCCAGTTTATTCAAAACAAAGTCCATGCATGCATAATAAAAATATGCCATGTGACTCGTATGAACCATGGAATAACTTGCATTTGAGTTACGGAATGAGTGGAGCTCACTTGATCCTATTATAATCATAAAATAATCATATATTTCCATTTCTTCTTCCTCTATCAACCATAAATATCTTCAAAAACTAGATTTTTCTTGAGCACCATGGGCCATTTTCTCATTACACCATTCAATATTGGTTTTTATATTAGTCAAATCAGTGCCATATTCAAAATTTAAAATTATCTCTTACATGGGCTCTTTTTACACATGCTTCAACATTATCATAATCCCCTTTTATATGGCCATCCTCAGTGAAACTTAAAATATGTTATATGCGAGTACTAAGACTCAACTAATAAGAAAATTATGCATTCATAAATTGTGATGTATAATTTTTTGACTAAACATAATGTTGATTAAAAGTAATTTTCTTCTCAATAAAATTACATAGAAAATCTCAAAATAACTTTACACGTACTCTTTAGAATTTGATCAATCATCATTAACATATAAATTATACCCCATTAATATTTTTTTATCTTGATTTGTACTATTAGGTACATGCATGAATGATGTGCATATAAATGGAAACCTATACTGAGTTTTAGTATTGTGACTAAACCTCCATGTGTGGTTGGAATGTGTAATTCTTACCAAATTCTACTACTAAAATAATATAACCAAGTGTTAATTTTTCCTTGATTATCTTTAATTATTCATCTAACCATAAAACTTTGTGTGTGTGCATTGTATACTCATAAATAATTTCCTCTCTAAATTTGACCATAAATATTAAAATAGGTGTTTGATTTGTAATAAGCTCACACCTTTTAGATTATTTGCCATATATTTAATGGATATGTCAGATTTTTATTTTATAAAACTAGTTAATTCTTGTCCAATTCCAAATGTACTCTCCTCATGGATACAATTTTTCAATTTATGGAAATCCACCATAAACATTGTAAGTTCCATCCAAACATGTTTTATTATAAAAAATCCATTCATCTATTCTTTCACAAAAAATGGTTAGACTAATTTCCCTTGTTGATTTTAGTGTAAATTTTATGTTACACTCCTAAAAAAAAATTAGTATTAGAAGTACAATGTATATGGCAAAAAACATCATAATGCATTAAAACTTTAACATGATGCCTGCAACAATAAGTGGTGCTTGTGTGATTTATTTTGACATAGAAGGATTTGGCCATCTCAAAATATCTTTGAATAATTTTTTTTGGATATTTATAAAAAATATTAGAGTATAGTTTCATTGAGGTCATATCTAAGAAATGTTTTGGATGTGGTTCATAGTTTTCATAACCAACTCTTCTTTTCACTACATCTCTTGTATTGGGTGAAACCCTTGTGTTGTCTTTTCAAAATTGTACAAGTAAATATTTTATAGCATCAGATATATCCTTATTTTTTCATGGAAGTCTACCAAAAAATCCCCATAACTCATTTTATTGGCATAATTAAGTAGTTTATGTATCCCAATTATTTCATTAGTCTTTTTATGTCTATGTTTAGTGCTTTGGTTATTTTTGTAATCAATTGTTTTCTCCCTATTTGATCACTTAATATACAACTTGTAATTACATTTATAAATTTTTACTATCTTTGGTGCATATTTTCACACCTATAATATGGTATGCATCATGTATATTTTAAACTATTTTCTTGTTTTCACCATCAATACTAGATCTTCTTAGTCCTAAGGTGTACATTATATGTATCTTCAGCAATTTCGTTATTAAAATAAATAATTGATAACTTAAAATAAAATTTAATAAATTATTTATCCCAAATTATTTCATATTTTCTTCTTGAATGGTGCTTATGAATTTTTTTAGGCATTCATTTTTTGAAAAAACCATAAACTTCAATTAAGTACATGGGTCTTCTACATAAAATTCTAGGAGGTATTAGTAATGGTACAATTTGTTGATTTGGTATTTATGTATTGTTATCTTCACTACTAGTTTCTTTATTTTGTGTATTTATACCATTTATTTCATTGATAATTTCAATATTTTATGTTTTTGTCGAAAATTATTCATTATTAATTTCACCATTCTATGTTTCTATGTAATTTTATTCATTGTTAGGGGGTAATTCATCATGCATATTATAATCATCACCACAATTAAAAAAATTAGAATTTAAATATGGACTTGCATCATAATTTGGAATTTTAGGCACGCATTCATCATCGTTATTCATTTCATCATTATCCATAATATTTAGTTCATTGGGGATAGTATGTGTACCTTGTCTTGAATGAAATGTTTGCATTTATACCCTTTATTATCTCTCAACACTTATAATTTCCCATATATTTTTCACTTTACAGTTTTCCTCACTTTATAATGAAATTTGTCACCCATGTTTATAAAAATTTGATAGCTTTTGCTTTCCACTATGCAGGATGATGCAGAGAATAACTGTGGATTCAAAAATCTTGAAAGAGGAAAAATAATAATGTTGTATAAAGTGTTCTATTGTTAATGCAAAGAATGAATATGTGTTATAATGAGTACATGTTATAATGTGTACATATTATAATGTGTACATGATATAATGTGTATACATTATAACATGCACATGTTATTATATACATGTTTATACCATTTATTCAAGGGTTATTTATACCTTTTATTCAAGGGTTTATTTATATCTTTTATTTTTTATAGTTACTTCAATTTTTGATAAAATCAAAGTTGATTAACCATAAATGGCATATTGTATAATTGTTTTGGGCTCAATTTCTCCCGAGTCACATCATTGATTGTGTTAATTGACTAATTGGATCAAATTGTGATAAATGTAGGGATACTTAATCCTTTAGTCAAATCCTATAGTTTTAATTAGGTTTAAGGGATTCAAATTAACCCTAATTACCTTCGTGATTGAGGCAATCAATTTTTGGTTAACTATTTGAAGTAATTGGGGTTGATTGATGCCCAAATCACAACCTAAAATTAAGTTCAAATTACTTAATTTGTCCCAAATAACATCCTATAGTTGCATTTAGGTTCAATCAACTTATATTTCCCCAATTTCTTCCATTATTGCTTTTATGATAAAATTAGGGTTAAGTAAACCATAAATTGCATCTTATATAATTGTTTGACCCATAAATTAGGTCAATATGGCTCAATTTATCCTAAATCATGTCTTTAATTTCACTAATTGACTAATTGGATCAATTCATAATGAAATCATAACTAATTATCCCCAAATAATGTCTTACTTTTACAATTAAGTTTAAGGGGCTCAAATTGGCCCCAACTTCATTTTTGATTGAGCTAATCAATTATTTGGTTCATGCAATGATAAAATTGGTGACAATTGAGCCCTATATCACATCATATACAATCATAATTAGGTTTGAAAGGGATCAATTTGGCCCAAATCACGTCACTAATTGTACCAATTGAATAATTGGCTCAATCTATGATATAATTTGGGCTAATTAGTCCCTTAATCATATCCTATAGTCATAGTTAGCTTGAAGGGACTCAAATTGGCCCCAATTTCCTCTATGATTGAGGTTTTGGACTATTTGGTTCATTATGTGATGCAATTTATGTTGATTGATGCCCAAATCACATCCTATATAGTTGAAATTAGGTTCACATGGCTCAATTTAGCCCAAATCACATCTAATAATCACATTTAGGTTCAAGGGGCTTATGTTGGCCCCAATTGCCTCCATGATTACATTTATGGTAAAATTAGTGTCAATTAAGCCACAAATTACAATCTATATAATTGATTGATTCATAAATTAGGTTCATATGGCTCAATTTAGACCAAATCATGTCTCTAATTGCACCAATTGACTAATTAGATCAATTCATGATGGAATCAGAGCTTATTTAGCCCCAAATCATGTATTACTCTTGTAGTTAGGTTCAATGGGATCAAATTTGCACTAAATACCTCTCTAATTGAATGAATCAACTATTTGGCTCATTATGTGATGACATTGGGCTTAATTGAGCATGAAATCACATCATATACAATTGTAATTAGGTTCACATGACTCAAGTATTTCCAATTCATGTCATTAGTTATACCAATTGACTAATTGGCTTAATCTATGATGAAATCAGAACTAATTTAATCACAAATCACATTTTATAGTTGTAATTAGGATCAAGGACCTTAGATTGACCTAATTACCTCCATGATTGAATGAATTAACTATTTTATTCATTATGTGATGACATTGGATTTTATTGAGACCCAAATCACATCCTCTATAGTCAAAATTACACAAATCACATTGTATGTATCTTTGTGTATGTTTTGGTGATCAAAAATCATATGAAATAAATTCATTGTATGTTTTTAGTGATGAAAAATGAGAATATATATAAAAGAGCATATGTGCTTTTGCTATGTATAGTTTCATTTCATTTTTACAGGCATAGAAATGGGTTAGATTCTTGAGCCTAACGCCTAGAATTGAAAAAATACACATGAAACTATGTTTTTGATTGAAAATTAAAAAATATAACTTCTACCATCATAAACACTATGAGTTTCATCTAGACATTTCATAAAACTATTACAATGATGTCGAGTGTACTCTTCTCTTTCCAAAGATATGATTTTTTTAATTTTTTTAAACTTTTCTAAGGTTTCCATCTATATTGATTTATAAGTATGTCTTTTTTATCCCACTATAAGCTTGAACTATACATGTTTATATTTTTTTATGTATCTTTTTTTTCATCCAAGTGTAAAATAAAAATAAATGGTTGAAAACTAGGCCTGTTTCTATATACATAGGATAAAATAAAAAATTTAAGGTAGTTAGGGGGGAGAGGGACATGACTGACTATCCATTTTTTTAATCAATTTTCATGGTCTATTTTCATGTAAAATTAATAAAAAAATGAATATTCATTAAATTTTTTAAAAACATATAAGTTACAAAGTAGATGATCTTATCTAACTTTGCACCAAAGGGTTTATATAATACTAAACGATACTCAAAAAATGAGGTGGTGCACGACTAATTTTCTACTTTGATTTCTTAAAAAATAATAGTTCCTCTTAAAATTTTAGATTTTTGACCTACTTAGACTTGACCATTTGTAGAAAAATTAGTAGTTTGTAAACTAGACATAAAATATTATAATTCATGTTCTTATATCATTTTCAAATTCTAAGCGTAGCCATCTCAAATAATCTATAGAAGTTGAGATATCTCATTTTTTTAAGAAAAATGTCCACCTAAGACCCACTTTTAGCCCACCATTTCCTTGCACTTGCCTTCTTCAAAATGAAAAATAATGTATATTCTTTCCTAAAACTTGTAAGAAAATATCATGTAAAAAATATACAAACTTGAAAAATATAAAGATTCAAGTTAGTAAAACTTCTCATAAATATAAAGCAAGTTTTCAAGAGTGTTATATATTGTAAAAAAATGTGTAAAATAATAGTTTCTCTAAAGGAAATATTTCTCTTGATCCTCCACCAAAGCATCTACACACTTAAATATAAGATTTAGTACTATATATTTGATACCATAAAAGAAATCATTCTAAAATCAACTACTAAAAAAATAAATCATAAGTAAAGAGTATGAAATTAAATTAATATAAATATAAACCATAACATAAAAAAGTTGAGACATAAGATTTTTCAAGTGGGAAAATCGGTACACCAAAATAAAAACCCACGTGTTATTCAAAGATGGCCCAAATCTATTACAAGATAACACAAAGTGCACAAAGACTTCTTCCAAGAGAGAATAATAGAGAGAATGAAATCTGTATAAAATAGGAGAATTCTTAGAAAAACACTAAGAGAAGTGTGAGACAATCTCCAAACAAGGGTATGAAAATTATTAAAGAAGTATATAGAATAAGATATCCGCATACTCTATAAATAGAGTAAGTAATAGAAAAAGAGTTACAAAGTAACTCCAATAATTACCTTATCTAACATTCCAAGTGTGTGCTTAGTGCCCATATTTCCCATGTAGTGAGGGGGAAGTGGGTGCAAAGTGGAAAAGGAGTTACATTGAAAATGTAAATCCAATATTCCTCATAATGAGGAATTTCTCTAAAGATACAAAAGAGATAAACATTCTATTCTACCTCATACAATATTGATTATGTGAATTGAAAAATTCATGTGAGAATAATCATAATAACTTAAGATATTTAAAATACCCAAGATAAATATTAATCTCCAATAATATGTGTCAAATAAATATCACATCTTTTGGTGTGATCTAACTTTTAAGATGTAATATTGTGTTTTTATTTTATTTGAATTATAATTATTTTGGATTTTATATTTCTCCTCCATATGGATTTAGAAATACCAAACATGGGTGATATACATTACTAATACAAGAGGGATTACTCTTGATCGGTAGAGAATAAAACCTAAATATCATGGTGCCTAACATATTCTTAAGTTTGCCCAACATGGAAGTGTGCAATCTCTAAACTAGCCTATGTGTACCTCAAATGAAAGGAATAAAGGATGAATTGGGATCATGAGATATTCATCCATGTAAGAAGTTTGATACAATGATTAATAAGCTTTTAGATTAACACAATAAGGGAGAATAATGATTAGGAAATGATGAGGATATGTTATAAAAGGTAATAATCATGACATTAGAGAAGCTATACTAACCTACATGGGATCTAGCACAAGCATTGATATATAAAGTCATCCTAAAAAGAGGGGGAGAGTAAAAATTATCCTAATAATCATAAGGAGACTAAGGAAAACTAAAAAATTGTAAAAATGTGACACACACACACACACACACACACACACACACACACACACACACACACACACACACACACACACACATATATATATATATATATATATATATATATATATAACCCAAAGGGGATACCTAAGATTCATAAGAGAAATAAAATATGATTGTGATGTGATTGTAAAATGATGGAAAGAAAATGTACAATCATGAAAAATTAAAGTGTTAAAAATTTATATGAACATGATATAAATAAATATACCACAAGAATCATATTTGATAAAAATAATAATGAAATTCACTCATATGACAATGTGAAAAATATGATATGATTCAAATTATTTTTCAAAAATTCCATGACAGATCTTAGCACACATCATATACAACATCTGATAATTCTAATTGTAGCTAATACATGTTTCTAATCATTGTATCTTATACTCTCTTTGAGATTTGTATTAGTTTTTTATGGAATATGAGCTTTAAGCATAAATTAGGAACTGTGGAAGGATCAGGTCATGGGCCTACTCAAATAAATTCTCAATGTGAGGAAGCTATGGCATTAGGTCACATGCATCCTCCAATCTACTAGATGTATCTAGTCATAAGGAAGGTTGTTCCTTTGTCCTAGGTGAACCATGTGAGTGTTGCTATAAATGTTGAGGTGAGGGCTTTGGAAACTCTTGAAGATGTTATTAGAGAGATCTATACCTATTTATATGATGTTTAATGAACTAATGCCAAAGATTCAAAGATAGTACATGTTCCCTTATTTTTGGATATAATATGGTGTAATCTTTGGTGGTAGCATGTTTGGAAGACTAGGAAATTGATTTGATTCAAAGTGAAGAGCATCAAGATACTATTGAAGAGCTCAAAAATGAGTCAAAGAATGCATGTCCATCGCATGGAAAAACAAACATTCCTATGAGTAGAAAGAGTATAAAACTAAGGTGGTTGACTATCTATGATGGGAAATAGGCCTTGTGACTTCTACTATGCTAAAAATCTATGTTATGTTTAAAAATATTTGGCTAAATGACTAGATAGTTTTTTAAATTTATAGTATAATTTTTCTTCTTAGGTGGATGGGTGTGGTACCACATCTGACTTAGATGTAGATTCATTCTAGGGTCTATTTAGAACCTCATCAAATAAGTCATAATTATTAAAATAAAGATCAGTAGATTCAATAATTTGGTTCTACTTTAGATAGCTAATGCACACTCTACAATGATGTTGTGAATAACCATATATTTTTTGGAAAGAAAAAAAAGGCGCTACCACTTCTTTGTAAGTTAATCTTTGTTCAGATCATATCAATGTGGCCAACATCTTGGGAGGTAGTGATCTAGAAGGATCATAAAACATGATGAACCAATATGGTCAAATTATGGATATATTCTAAAGTATGCTCTGAATAGGCTTATAAGTAATAAGAGAAATATACATAGTATAAATAAAATGCACTCCATCTTAGATATGTGGACATCAACTGAATGAGGAGTAATGTCAGGTTAACTAGGAGGGAGAACTATGTCAATTAATTTAATGCTATAATAAGATGTAGACTACTCATAGGAATGCTAAAGGTAAGAAAAATAATGAAATAATTATGCATCCTTAATTTGGAGTTGAACACATAGATAAGTCTATTTGATCACACAATATAATAGATCATTACACTATTTACTCTATTACAAAATCATTCGATATAATACTAATATATAAGATAGCATTTCCTATTATCTAGGAATCTCACTAACTACTAAATCTCATAGAATCTCTCATAGGCTATTAACAAACCTATATACAAACTACTGTTATTATACACAATAATATAAAAATATATAATCTATTATACTAACTATATTACCATATTAACCATACTATAATTCAAAAACAATAATCTAATAGTATTTACCACATGGTAAATAACTAACAATGTAAATAGTATTTTTAAATAATGAAAATACTAATCCCTAACATTCCCACTCTTATTTTTTACATGGTAAAATATATCTCATTCCCCAATTGTAGTGTTCCAGCTCTGTGTGCTCATGATCTTCTCTATAACTATGTAGTATCAGGTTTGCACAAAACTCTAAAAAAGTTTATCTTCATATATGGATTTCATAAATGGATAAAACAAAAATTAAGGTATGAATAGGTACCCATGCTTATATTCATAATCTACACTTGTATTGATGGTTTTAACTAGCTTCAACCAACAACCTTTCATTAATGGTTTTGCAGGTTCACCAATAACCCTACACGAATGGTTTTATATGTTCACCAATAAACTTTGAAAATGGTTTTCCAGGATCAAAAATAACCTTTCACAAATGGTTTTTCATAGGTTTACCAATAAATTTTACATCATTATTAATAAAATACATTTTTATCAACATTCTACAATTCTTCTACAAAAGGGGTTACATGGAAAATACTCACAAGTGACCAGGAACATACTACATTTATTCTTATTTTTAACACCACTCAATTTAAAAAATAAGTCATCATACCAAAAGTGAGGCCCCATCATTTATTATTGACAAGAGGTCACTAAAATACCTCCTTCCTCTATTGCCTCCAACCTACTTCAGGTCTACTACTTACTCAACAAATTCAGCTTTAAAGCTCAATAGTTTCCATATTGTGTTTACTATCATAACTCCTCCATAAAATCTAAAATATTTAAAGTCTTATGTATTGGCATGTTTTCTAGCATTGATGTTTTTGTAGTCAAGTTTTCTTAGGTTCAGTGTCCAGCAATATATAGTTTAAATTTTTTTTTCAAAATTTGTTTTCTTGGTACTGCATACATTAGACATCAGTTTCTGCTAAAAATGTGTCCATTACAAATAATGAATTTTTGACTCTTTTTTAAATTTTGATAAAATGACTTCAACACACAAAATGACTATATATTTTATTAGCATAGACCAAATAAAAAAAATTGACTCTAGACACAATAAATATCTAAAGACCTATATATTATTGGACACTCTTAATAAAGACATGCCTATTTTATAAATCCATACATTTATAAACCACTATATACTAAAATTTGGACTCTATTTAATAATACTAAAATCATAAAGGACTAAATATGATATTTGAGACATGTACAAAATTAACTTCTACATCCATTGAGTATTAACTATACTCATTTTTGTTTTTTGTTTTTCAAATAATATAAGGGAATTTTGAAAAGATAATCATTAATATATATAATCAATATGACTCAAAATAAAAAGAATAAACTATGACATAATTTTAAATTTCACTCGACAATGTTGCAACACAAAATTACATTGACTAACCTTTTAACATAATGACATCCCATCATAGAATAGAATAAAACTCACTACCTCATGACTTGCATGAGAAGGATAGATGCATTGATGACTTGACAAGTCTAAAATGTAATGCAAAGTATACTGATGTGATTCAGCCATGGATCTATGATCAAACATCAGAAGTAGTCAAAATGAATATGCATGGTTCTAGAAAATGTGGCATTGAATGGAATGGTAAATAGATGGCAAAAGAGGTGTCAATTCAAATAGTTTTGCACATTGAAGCTGTAAGAATATACCACAAATGTAGGTATTCAAAATAACTTGATCAATTATTAATTCTCACATTGATTTACTTATATCAGAGAAGAGATCAAAAAATAATGAACTTGTCTTTAGGATGTGACTAGATTGTTATGATATTACCAAAATTGATTTAACTAAATTGACTACCAAATACATTAAGTTAATTTATCTTATTCTTTAAATTAATCTATGGATGATTTTATGACCTCTTATTATTGCATCATTTGATACATCTCCTAGACAAACTTAAAAGGTATGAGAATCAATATAAACTATGGCATTGTTAAGAGCAGTTATGATTTACACATAGTGCAAGTCATACCATAATGATAAATATCAAAGTAGGTAATCAATGTAAAACATGATGCAAGGTTTGATGCAATGAAACTAAAAATTTATGGAATGGATATGTTAGAATACAACATGCATTACTTAACCTCAAAACATTACAAAAGTTTCCTAATTTTTGCTAAGATTACTTCCATAGGGGATATAAATCCTACGGACCCTCGTAACTAATGGTAGACCTGCTCTAATACCACTATTAGATCGTATAGAATCTATATGAAAATATTTAACTCATACAATGGAGCCAAATGCATAGATAAGTATATTTGATGACATAATATAATATATCATTACACTATTTACTATTTTACAAAATCATTTAACATAATACAAATATAGGATAGCAAAATCCCACTAACTATTAAATTTCCTAGAATCTCTCATAGGTTATTAACAAACCTATATGCGAAATATTGTTATTATACATAACAATATATAATTTATTCTACTAACTAATTATATTACCATATTAACCATATGAAAATTTACAAACAATAACCTAATAGTATTTACCACATAGAAAACAACTAATAATGTAAATAGTATTTTATCTAATGTAAATACTAATCAATAATAGTAGTACGCTAATTATTGGTCATTGAGGGAATACCCATCATTTTAATCTAGAGTAGAAAGATATATATTGATGGCTTTAGCCATTATGTCACTAGAGGATGAGTGGGAAGTAGTATTTTTAGGAATGACCACAAAAGAGAAAAACTCATTAGTTGGCTTCTTGTGAGAATGAGGTCACAATTAAGGAGGAAACTGAGCTATGATATTATAAGGGATTCTAATTTTTCCTCTTTAGGCTGATCTCATTGGGTTGATCATCACCATAATATAAGAGGTTAGGTGGGTTATTTCCCATAATCCAAGGATATCCATTATAACTTCAATTAGAATTGATGGGATAATTAAAGCATTGGATTAAAAAGGAATTCTAGGCAAAGGTTCAAGGTTAGGTATTTTAAAGACACCACACTGTTTTAATTGTTTGAAATTCCAAGGATGATTATCACTTTAAATTTTATATATAGCACCCTTATGAGGAAATTTGACACATTGACATGTGGAGGATGCCATTTGACTCATGTGATGAATCCATGGGTGATTAAACAAGATGTTATATGATAAATTGAAGTTAAATATCATAAATTTAACTCTAACTATGATGGGAAAAATTGTGAGAGGGAACCAAATACATCCTAGGGGAAGCAATTGCCTTTATTCATATCATTGGCACATGATTTGGGTAGACATAATATGACATTAAGAGTATCTAAGGGTTTTGTGAATTTTATGGAGGTGACAAATGTACCAAACCCTTCATCTATCAAAGCATGATTGACTCAAATGTCACCAACTTGGACTCTAATAAACAAAGGAGGATCATCCACATGAATTAATATTTCACCAGAGATCATAGAGGTGATAGGAAACTTTATGAGTAAGAAGTATCTATAGTTTTTTCAACTTAGTTGAACATTTCTTCACATTTTTGTAATAAATTATCCTCAAACCTAGTCAAGGTATCTTCTTGGCCCATAGGTTGTATTCGAGGAATATTTTTTGTCAAATAAAAGTTGCATCAATCAATAATGATGATGAAAAAAATATTCATGAAATCAAGGAATGGAATTTGAGATTGGAATTTAGAAATTTCTTCTATGGGGTCAAATTCATCAAATCCTACATGAGATGGATATGACTACAACTATGTAGTCTTGGACATGCTGATATAGCTAGGGTAGGATAAGCCAATGGTATTGGGATAGTTGATGTTGTTGGTTGCATAGAATTATTGCAATAATACTATATCATATATGACTATAAATTAACATTAAAATGAGGGATATATATGGATTATATCATCTAGAATAATATAGTAGAAACATAATTGGTTAAGGGAACACACTATATCAGGTTGGTCAATGTAATTTGTTTGAATCTAATAAAATAAGATTGTATCAGATTGGTTTATATAGTTATAATATGGAGGGATGTGTAAACATACTATATCAGGTTGGCCAATGCATTTTTGAAAGTAGACAATGATACCACATTGATTGGTAAAATTATAAATGATAAAAAAAATATATCAGGTTGGCCAGTTTAGTTTAGCTATCTGAAATGGTAAAAGTGATAATTTATTGAGGTTTGATATCCATGAAATGATGTGGAAGATTATCTTGAATTATTCTATAATTAATATAAGGGATACGAGTATGATGATGATGATGATAAGGATAAATATAGGATAATACACACTTCATGTTGTTCATATTGACCAAGGTTTTTTCATTGCTATAGGAATGTGGGTTAACTATGGTTTTAACAACATTGGTGGTTATGGGGTGATTTTGATTGTTTGGATTTTGGTTTTGATTATGGTTAGGAATTACATTTGAGTGTATAGTAAGGTGACCATTATCTATGTGAAATGTTTATTGTTTGACTTAGAGTCATAATAGTTTGCTACCTTATCATAATATTTTTATCATTCTCAGATCATAACTTCATGATCAAATTTTGAACCAAGTAAAAATTTGAAATCAAGGTGTTTAATTGATTTATAGGTCTCATGGGATTGTCCCCAATTTACATGAAACTATAAATTTTTTGAGGATCATACCAATGAATCCTAGTTCAAGAAGTATCAAAGTCTCTTGGTGAGGGTTTAGGAAGACATTTACCAATCTACACTAGGGAAAGAGGATGATGAATTTAATAGGTGTTGACTTGTGAATTAGAATGAGGAGGCTATAAGGGACTTCCCTTGATAGGTTTGGAAAGTTTCACTTTTTTAAAGCTTTTCAATACAATAATTTTCATAGTTCTCATAGAATTGTCTATGTTTGATACACTCTCATTGGTAGCATTTTTGTTTTGATACTTCATAAGCACATGAATTACAGTTTTGGGGTAGAAAGGATTGAATTTTATTATTATAAATTATTGTATTTTATCTTGATCAATGGCTTATTCCAATGATTTTGGAGAGAGAGTTATGACTCTATATTGAAATTTGGGATGAAGGGCATTAGTAAACAAGTGGAAGAGGTGTTCATATAACATGTTATGCTCAAATTTGTTAACTAAGGTTTTCCAATATTTGGTGAAGGCTTTGGTAGTATCCATAAGAAATTAGCCACCTCCAAATTTTTCCTATTCAAAAAATTAAGTACAATAATTATTTTATATATTTTTTATTATATGTATAATATGTCTTTTTGTGAATTTAAATAATAATTCTCAATCAAAAAATATTTATGGTGACCACATCCTAACTTGAGCATTAAATTTTAAGATGTAAGTTCAAATGATAAGTTATCCACTTTTTTATTAAAACCCTTAGTTTATAATAAGAATCTATTTGAAATAAGTTTTTAAAATCACCTCTCATTCATTAAGTTTGATTATCTACCTACAAATTATGTTCATTTTTTTAATGATTAATTTCTATTGTATTGATTTAAAATATTATAGTTAGTCAAATTTGGACCCATATCTCAATAATAATATTAACTTAATTTTAACATATAAGGATTAACTAAGCTTGGATTTTTTTTTTTTGATATGGATAAAATTAAGGGTTTTGATGGGAGCCTATAACCCAATAAGAGAATATTTTATAAAGACTGAAGCTCCAAACCAAGACTAGGATATAAAAAAAGGGCCCAATCCTAAAAAACACAAGCTCAATAGAGAAAAATTAAAGTGTGATAAAAAAAAAATACCAAACAAAAATGCCAAAATAAAGTAAACAAAATAAAAACTAGGGTGAAAAGTTAGTAAGAAAGTTGTAATATTTCAGTAACTGGTATGCAAAACACCCATATATATCATGATCACCTCTCAACCAACACCCAATAACTCCAATAACAAAGTGAAACAAAATTATTGAGGATAAAAGATAAGAAAAGTCACCTATAGGTAGGGATCAACCTTCTCCTAGAAGGGAAGTATTCCAACCTTTTATGGGACCCATATCTAATAAGCTATTTAAATTCTTGACACATCATTTCAACCTCATATCTATGGACTTTCCAATTAGGATAAGTTCCTAAGTTATCCTTAGGGAGCTTGAATGGGGTTTGAATAATGAAAAAATGCTTTAGAGAAGTAGAAGGGTCATGTAAGTCACCAACATCCAAGGTCACTCCTACAAAGTCTCATAGAATAGATGAATGGATAAATTCCTCATCAAATAGAACAAGTCACTCCTATACTACCTCCTTCTCAAGATGAGATTCCATAGGAACATCAAAGAGAGAAGGGGAAGGATCTACATGATGAGCATAGGAAGCCCTGTGGTTCTGCCAAATAAAGTTACTATTGGGAAGGATATCTTTCTTTTTCAAATTGTCTAATGACCATAAGAAATAAGAGAAGAAAATGAGGTGCCATTATGTCCAAAGATATTTTTTTAAAATCACTTGAAGGGGAGGCCTTCAACATTGAGATATTGAGTTTAAGAGCCTCAAGAAAATTCTACCTTGACAAAATGAATATGCAAATTGGAATAGTCTAAGACTACACAAACCCTTGTTCTATTATCCCTAAATATCTCATCCTACTTGGAAAAATATACCACCAAATTATTTAGTTGTTTAATAAGGTCATCATTGTAGAGGATAGGCAAGAGATGGTAAAATTTGAGCCATAAAGGAGATAATTAAATGGTCGCCTTGTCCACATAAAATAAAGGATAACAAGGGCATAATAAGTCATGAATACCTTAAAATGAGGGCCACAATCCTCAGTGAAATTATAATTTAAATTAGAATATCCCTTTATCAAGCATCGAAAAGGATGGAGGAGGGATATAACTCCATTTAGCATAGGCCCAACCGATTAGCTTAGCCATGGATAGAGAGGTTCAAACACTTTCTAAAAAAATTCCTATTACGAATATTTGACTCCATCCTCTGAATAGATAAATAAAAAATAATGAGAATAAGGGAGTTGTCAAAGAGGAAAACCAGAATGTCACCTATCATAAAACTATGACTACTCAAACTAGGCTTGAAATAGGAAGGATCATTGATCGGTAGATTAGATCCATAAAGAGGATTGGAATAATCTAATTGAGTATTATGGACCAAAACCATATACAAAATAGAATAAGATAGGTCTACAATAGTGCCTTATAGAACTCTAAACAATTTTGAAAGGGGTTAGAAAAGTTTATATAGTCCTGGTAAATGTATCGTTCCTTAGAAGTAGTAGGATTATGATTTGACTTGTTTTAAAAAGTGTTATTAGATTAATATTAAGCTTGGATCTATATGTCAAAAAAAAATTAGTAGCCCTCATCTTATGATTATTACCAACAATATGAGGGAAATCATCATTAAGATAATAACTACTAAAGATAAATACATTAATAAAATCTTTCAACTTTAATTAATCTAAAATTCAACTAGCAAACGTATTAAATATTTGAAAAGTTTGTTAAATGTCATATTTAATCATTTTATCATGTAAGTGAATATTAATATATTGATCAAAACTAACCGATAAAGTGTGTGTGTGTGTGTGTGTGTGTGTGTGTGTGTGTGTGTGTGTGTGTGTGTGTGTGTGTGTGTGTGTGTGTGTGTGTGTATTATATAAGTGTGATAACTATATATTATATTTCAAGAGCAAGAAGAAATGATTCTATATTATATAGTTCTCACTCATATATACACACACATACATGGGTGTGAAAACTATATATTATTGAATCATCTTCCAATATTAAGAAGAGATTGATTTGATAATATATAGTTATCACACTCATATTAAAAATAACCCATATCTACCTTCCCATATATATATATATATATATATATATATATATATATATATATATATATATATATATATATATATATATATATATATATATACATAAATCACAAACCCACCCAAGCATTAATCTAATTACATGGTATTCTAAACTAGGGTAAGATTGAGATCCCCAAATATTTAGATGCATACCGATCACATAATAGGCAAGAAAAGTGGAACAATTTATAAATTAGTTATTGAAATAATGTCCAAACCACAAAAAAAAATTGTACCCATATGGTATCCTACTTGAAAATTATACCTTTGGTATTTCCACAATCATTCCTCCCCATCATCTAAATCACATCATTCACATTTCCACTCTTACTTCATATTAATACACAAGACTATCAGATCAACCATATATATATTATGATGGAAAATATATAGAATTTTGATATTTATCACCATAAGGTCCTTACCATGAGGTTATAGATCCCCATAAGGTCCTTACCATATGAAGATTCATCATAAAGTTATAGATCACCACAAGGTCCTTACCCTTGTGCTTAGGTATCCCTGAAGGTATATAATCATCGGTATACTCAATATCACAATCATCATCCACTTATCTAATGTATTGAGGTGGGTAATATCATTGAATGGTCTTAGAATTTTCAAGTTTTTCATAACTCTTAGATAGATTTGATGCCAAATGACAATTGATGGTATCTTGGTTTTGAAAAAGGTTATAAAGCATATGAAGTTTAGGGATTTTATGGGAGTTGGTTAGTTTCATTAAATCCTATTAGGTTTTCTCTTTGGATTAGAAAATATATGGTCCATAATGGAAAGGAGAAGATTAAGTGAACTAGGATGGTTCGTGTTGTTAAATAAAGAAAACTAAAATCATATGGTATCAGGTTGGCTAATATAGTTGATAAACATAATAGTAAAAATTAGTCCATATCATACTAGATAGTATAATATGATGACAAGAAATAAATGTATCAATTTATCCAATATATTTTCTAAAGGAGAATAAATTTAAACTATACCAATCTAACTAATGCAGTCAGGGAGACACACAAAACTATATCAAAATGGCCAACACATTTTAGAAACATAAAAAATTATATTAGGTTAGTTGATGTAGTTCACAAGCATAACATAATATGGTATCATGTTATCTAATATAGTCTATAAGACAATCAAACTAAATTTTAGCTGACTAATTTATGAACATAAAGATAGGGAGGTATACTAAAAATGATTTTCTTGATTTGTAGGCTCTTAGATATATTGATCCTAGTCATAAAATATTGAACACACTAGGGATAATTCCACCCTACCCATAGTTGTAGTACCTCATCTCTAAGGTAATGTTATAGCTCAAAAGTTTCACCTTTGAGATGGTGATTCAAATCCTCTCAATTGAGATACATAATGAGATTATTCCTAGGTTGTGGGTGATCTATAAGTAGACTAAACCTCTAGATTATAGGGATAGCTCCCCTTGATGTATCAATTAGGCTCAGTACTACACTAATAGATTGCAAAGGAAAAAGGATACAAATAACATGAAATATAACTAACTAATGGGGGTGATACACCAAATTTTTCTCCTCTACCTACCTATATACTATTGAAATGAAGAAATACCAATTCAAACACACAAAATCAATGTTAGGTTCTCTTCACATCAATACTTCAACATGAAGGTATTGGGAAATGCATGAACTAGGGGGTGATAACCAAGAGGTCTCATATGATATCTACACTAAAGGTAAATCTATTACACACATAATTATGACCATAACCAACTATAAAATTTTATTTTACCTACAAAGCATCAACCTACTTGGAAAGAGATAATAATGAGAGGATAAAAGAAAGGGAGTTATAATATTACAATCATGCACAACCATAAATATACATTAAAAGCAAGCTTCAATGAGGTTATACTAGTATTATCATTAAAATTATAGGTAATAATAAGTGTTTAATTGAGTATGGATTCTCCATACTAAACCAAAGGGATCATAACAAGCCATGCAAGGTTGTATTTATAGACAAAGTGAGAAGAAAAGATAAGATGGATGTTGGGGAAGATCCAATGATGGCTGCCAAGTATCATGAAAATAGTTACAATCATAAAAAGAGGTAAGAGATTATTCTTAAAAATTTTCTCAACATGTGTGCACTTGGAGATGATAGCTTCATGGGAGGTTGGCATAGGAGATAGACACCCCACTTCAACTCATCAGAAACTGCCACTCATTCTCTTACTTAGAGTTATAAATATTATGTATGGGCATGTGGCATTATATAATAAGTTTTTTGAATATATCAAATGCCATCCTAATCCAATTAAATGTCTTTATTAATGTTTTGGAGATGAGGATCAGGTCTTAATTGATTTCAATTTGGTAAAAACTATAATTTGGGTGAGAGACCTAATAGGTTCAAATGAAGACCACCATAGTTAGTCTCTTCTTAATTCCTAGGATTAGATATTTTTTTAGGACTAATAACATAGATTGATAGCCTATTTCGCACCTTTTTATATAAATCCTCCTCTACTCAATCTTGTAAACCACTTTTAAGGACTACCACCTAGATGCATTGGGTATTTTGGAGCTCTTGATGATATGTTTATTCAACACTAAGTGCCTTGAAATATCTAATTGTTGATACACTCACTATAGAATTTATTACCAATCATTAAGAGAATTATTATAGGTCATGGATTATCTCAAAGTATTTTATGAGGTCTCACTTAGATAATTTATATGGAAGGTCATCAAAACCATGTATGTCTAGGATTATAATAGTCCTTTTCATGGTAATTCTATACATTCTTCCCTTAGCATGTGCCAACCAATACCATGTTTAGGTGACCATAAGACCTATTAAGGTCATACTAATCACTAACAATCAAAACCAATCCATTATAATCCATTTGGTCCACCCTATATCTCATCAGGTCATTTTCATGGTTTAGGAAGGTTCAAATAGGTCTACCATCTTAACGATGATTAAAATATTGGGGGCATAATCCATAAAATAATTCCATGAATTTTTAGTGAACATGGATCCTCAACTAACCCTAATATATTTGGCTCCCATGAAACTTCTCCATATAGTTTTGAGCTTAACAAGTTGACCTCTTAAGTGGCTGAGTATGCATTGATGAATTCAAGAAAGAGAAACCTATGAGAAAAGGGATTAAAATTATTTGTTTTGGGATCTAAAAATATAATTGGGGTATATGAAACCCAAATTAATGTGTTTATGGTATTTTATTCTTCTCTTTATCCCTATTCTTGACTACAACTTAGATTAGCCCATATTTAGGCTTTGTGGGCTATTAGGTCAGTTTGACCCTATCAGTTTTATTCTTGTCCTTTCCTCTTCTTCTAATGGCTCTAAAATCCATGAGAGACTTTTATTAGGTCCTATTAACTTCCCATGATTATGTACTCCTAAAATTTACCAAGGAAATACAACATTCCTCACTTTCACCCTTCAACTTTAAGACTAAATTCCTATGCTAACCTCATCTTTTGAAGGCAGAGTTGTAGCTTCACCCTCCTCACCCAGGTTTCATCAATCCTCATTCAATGAATTCCTTCCTATTATGTAATATGTCTATCTAATTATATGAAATTATAACTCCATTTCTTCATGATCTTATACATGAGTTTCTTAAGCTATCTTAGCAGCTCTAACAAGTCTATCACAACTATATGTTAATATTATATAGCTGATTAGATAGAATACTTCATTCATTTGAATGACCACATGTGACCTATTATTTTCCATTTCAATGAATAATTTTATGAACGCATGATCTCATAATAGTTAAATGGATATTATTGGATCATTATGGAAATGAAAATGCAAAAGCAATCTTATATTGTCTTCTCCATTGATTTGATACACACTTCTCTTATCTATATTTTTAATGCACACAATCTTGCATGCATTATATGTACTTAGATTCCATATTTTCCCCATTGGTATAATGGTATCACATATAAAGGATTCAATATATCTTTGAGATGTCAATAGAACACAATAAAATGTTTGTAATAAGCCATATCTAATTTTCATATAATCATTTTAGTGACATTGTTGACATCTTGCAAAAACCTATTTTAGTTTATGATTACACCTTTATCCTTCACCATTTTAACTCATTTTATTTTTGAGAGTGATCTAAGGAGGTTAGTAGTATGAAATAGGGATTTTTTGAGATTGTTTAGAGCCTTATTGAGGTGAATACACATTCTATCTAACACAAAACCTCTTTGTAATCTCTCATATAATCACTAACTCACCCTGAATAGAGGTTATACTCTTGTTGAGGGTCATACATGCCAATTAAGGACTAAATAATCATATGGAATGGTTTCACATACACACTATATTATATCTAATCTCATGCATACTTCAAAACATCTTAAAACTTCCATCTCAAGGAGAAAAAATGAGCATATGGGGTTTTGTAGGGTTTTAAATCACCCTAGAGTCTTAATAATTTTCATAAAGGAGTGAAGATGGATCATATAAATAATTCCACCAAATAGAAGGCCATTATGACCCTGTATTATGCCTAATATATTTGGATCCAACCCTCCCTATGCTATATGTACCAAACATATGAATGTGGCCTTTGTGAGCTTACCAAGAGCTTGATAGAGGTTCTGATGAAAACTTAACCATTTTTAGAATATTAAAGCTTTTTGAGGATGAAAATAACATGATTTAGGTGAAGAGACACTCTGAAAATATTTTCACTTGAATATATATCCTCTAGTCTATACAAGTGACCAAAACTACCTATAAAAAAGTGATTTACTCTCTCTCTCTCTCTCTCTCTCTCTCTCTCTCTCTCTCTCTCTCTCTCTCTCTCTCTCTCTCTCTCTCTCTCTCTCTCTCTCTCTCTCTCTCTCTCTCTCTCTCTCTCTCTCTCTCTCTCTCTCTCTCTCTCTCTCTCTCTCTCTCTCTCTCTCTCTCTCTCTCTCTCTCTCTCACTCATACATTGAACCTAAAAACCTGGAAACGATCTATATTTTAAAGAAATTACTAATATATATGCACATTATATATCTTTTTTGGATGATTTATAATTACAAATGTATGTACAATACATCATATTAGATCAAGAAATTACTTAAAAGGCCTTGAGATGGATTAACAAGTATAAAAGAGACTAATTCATATTTGATGGCCTAATGAAGTGTACATAGAGGCTTTTAGGACCACCTTTGAATTTAATTAGCCTATTCACCATTGAACCTAATGACTCATGTAATAAGGAAGCCTTGGGAAGGCTTAAATTGGCCATAATGAAAACCTTAACTTTGTCAAAAACCTTAATGAATGCTAAGTTACCTTAACTTTTCCAAAACATGTCATTTTCCACTTTATACCTCTTGAGACACTTGATTTTTTTTTCTACTCACTCAAGGATAACCTATGAATACCTACTACATAATTTAATGACCTAATACATGATCTCACAAGATGAGTCTGTAGATAAAATTTAATGTATACAATGAAACCTTAGAATCTGTTAAAAAGGCCTTAAAAGATCAATCTAAGACATCAAAAGACTACAATATATATATCAACAAAGTTAACACGCATGAAAAGTTAAGTTTCAAACTATAGGGGTTGAACATTTTTTTCTTGTGGGTCAAAATTTGATCAATAGTTTGGTGATTCACAAGGGTAGCATGCTTGTAATAGACTAGTAGCCTTGTCCTTCCATTAGGTAAAGGAGTCTCTCATGCTCAATACAAACTAAAAAACACCTACACACTTGAATACAAACTTCTTGAAAAGATTGAATAGTTGGTGACCTCCACCAACACACACACACACACACACACACACACACACACACACACACACACACACACACACACACACACACACACACACACACACACACACACACACACACACACACACACACACACACACACACACACACACACACACACACACACACACACACACACACACACACACACACTTGTGATAATAATCACTTAGGGAAGAAAACACAATAAAAACTACTATCTACACACTAACTTATCCAAACAAGATACACTAAACAAAACCATTGACTGGTAAGGAAAAGCAGTTACCTTTTCTAATTAGTCTAGGGTACTTTTCATACTTGAGGGTAACTAGAAAGAGATAGATAAATAGTGAGTATTAAATAACTTTATAAATATCTTATTCAAAGATAAAAACATACTCACTCACCTATTTGAGCCGGCTTGAGTGATTAATACCTTGTGATGAACCAACATGATGATATAACTCTTCCTCTTGCTCAATCTCATGCTTTGGATCAAGCATGCCATGTAATGGTTATTCATTACTAGCTTCTAACTAAGTTAGATACTTTATGGGGAATTCCATTGGAAGAATCATGCCCAAACATTCCAAACTTCCCTCATGCTACTATTTAAAATATTCTAGAGGTTGTAGAGACTATTTCCACACTCCAACTTGGTCTTCTTGAGACTTGATCTGATCATTAACCTCTTTGGAAAGTTCCTCAACTTCTACAACCTTATTTTCAAGATTTCCTCTATGTTTATTTGAAATAAAAATAACTTCATGTTTTAAGCTAACCTCCAAAATCTCATAAAGACCTTCTTTTGGGGGATATCTATTGCAAGTTGGTATTTTAACTCTCTTTCATACTATTTAGGACTGTCATTTTGAAATAGAGTGTTTTCATGTCATCAAGGAACTCTCCAAGATCATCTTATTTTTGGTCAACTAGCATTTTTTCCTCTTGGAACACTTCATAGTAACCTTGAGGCCCTCATGCTTGCTAGATAACTACTTTGAACTCTAAAAGTCCTCTTGTTCATTGAGATATTTAGCACCTTGAAAGGTGTCATATTTTCCAATATTTGTTACAACTTTACCAGAGGCTACTCTATTAACCTCAGCTCCTTCAAAGTCCACCTCATGTTCCATCAAACTGACATCCTCCTCTTCAACACCAAGTGATATATTCTTAATAATTTTGACTTCTTTTTGTGATTCCACTAGTATTAGTTAAACTATTTAATCAATACAACATGTATGACATTCATTTTATTCAATAATATGAGGGGTACAAGGTAAAAATTTACCTTTTCTTTGACACTTTAAGCCTCTTGAAGTTTATTCACTTGCCCATAATGAAATATGTTCTCCTTTTGATTAGGGGATGCCATGTCCTCAAGGTTTGAACAAAATTGTCTAAACCATTCCAAAAAGACTATTCTTCAAGATTATCCTTGATCTTATTCATGATAGGTTCTAATTTAGATTCATCTTGACAAAAAATTACATTTTCATTATCTTTAACCTACTCATTAGTGTTCACAAACATGAACACTTTTTCCTTGTTAAGATTTGTCACATATTCACTTGAATTCTCATCCTACTACTTTTGGAAGTTATTATCTTCCTCAAGTTTTGTTAAAACATCAACCAATGATGCCTTGTCATCTTCCACTCTTTATTAAAGTTTAAAGCAATGCCAAATTTGTCTTACATCTAATTTTATAGTACAATGAGGACTACCAATGGTAAGCTCCTCATCATACTCACTTATAACATCTTCTTCACCTCCTTCTAGAGATTCACTTGAATCTATAACTTCAATAATCCACTATAGAATAGGTTATCCTCAATGATGGTATGTTCAACCTCATAAACAAACTTTGGGCTCTCATTATCAATGGGTTTATCATTCTTTATTTGAATTCTCTCTTTATTTGATTTCAAATATAGGAAAGTTTTAAGATCTTACACTTTATCCATAAGAACATCCTTTTTACCTTGGATTCCTTCTTGAATCGATCTTTATGATGGGAGAGCTTTAAGATCTTAATGAGGGATGGGTTGGGTTTGAATAGATTTAGGTTCTTATTTGGTCTCAATTCCCTAATACAAACTTGTTTCACTTTGTTTATCCCATGATTTCACCACATAATTCCAACTTGGAATCCTAAATGAATTATTGGTAGGTTTTTTATGAAGGAGAATGGAATTGTGTGCTAATATAGCCTCATTAGTTTCCTGAAAAACAACAATCAAACTTTCCCATTCTGATTTGTCTTTATTCTCAACCCATTAAACAATAACCTCATTCCTCTTTTGGATATTCTCTTAGATTGAATTCTAAGATGGGAATGTTTGAGGAACATGTGAAGGCCTTGTAATGTTTTATAAATAAATTGATTTAGCCTTTTGAGAGAGAATAGGTGGAGAAAATGAAGGATAAGGTTGAGTAGGAGGAAGTACTTAAGGCTAATAACAATGAACTTGTTTCCCTTCATGAATTATTATCTTTTCTTATATGCATTGAATTAGGTCACCTATGTCTAACATGTCACTAGTGAGTCTTTGTAGATTCTCCCTCTCAATAGATGCCCACTCTCTCTTAATCATCTACAATGATTCTCTCACATTCTTAATAATATGTCTAAGGATACTTAGACCATTCTCCCTTTGTCTACCAAACTATATCATGTGTATTTCATATCCTTAATAGAGTTTGCTTGAAGTTTGAGATGGACTAATTGGAAAATAGACTACATTGACTAAGAGAAACAAGGTCTTGACAAGGCTGATTATAAGAATGAATATGTTGCCAAGGAGGTGGATTTAGGATGGGAGGTGGCATATAGGGATGATGACCAACTTGGTAAGGTTGTTGAGGAAAATAATAAGGGTGATATTCTTGGTATCAAGGCTTGTATGGCTCAACATATTGTGAATAGGTATCAACATAAGACTAATATGGATTAGTATAAGGCTTGTATAGATCAAGATAGGACTGATATGGTTCATTAGGATACTGATAAGACTCACCAACTTGAGTAAAATATAAGTCTACTCTAAATTCAACCATGGAACCTCATGAGAAAGATAAATATTACTTGATTGTAAGCACACCTAGGCTACTAAAACTAGTTGATTGTAATACAAGTCACCATTTTTTCTTTTCTTCATGCCTCTAAATTTTGATACATTGAAGAACAACATCAAATATTTATTCAATGGATTATAATCTAGTCCTATCGAGCATGCCAGAACTACTTTAGCTCAAAATGACACCCTTGAGAGGGTGGTTTAATCCCTCTTGATTGAGTTATACAATGGGATTAGTTTTCGGTTATGGGTGACCTCTAAGTGGACTAAACCTCTAGATTATAGGTATATCTCCCCTTGATGTATTAGTTAGGATCACTAATACACTATTGGATTCTAAAGGAAAAGGGATATAAATAACATGAAAGAAAACTAAGGGGAGTGATACCCAAAATTTATCTCCTCCACCTACCTATGCACTATTGAAATGAAGCAAGACCAATTAGAACACATAACTTCAATGTTGGGTTATATTCACCTCAATATTTTAGCATGAAGGTATTAGGAAATGCATAAACTAGGTGTGATAACCAAAAGGTCTAATATGAGACACTAAAGGCAAATATTTTACACAAATAATTATGCACATAACCAACTGCAACACCTCATTTGACCTATAAATCATCAACCTACTTATAAAGAGGTAATAATGAGAAGACAAAAGAGATGAAGTTAGAATAATACCACTATCAATCATGCACAATCACATATATACACTAAAAATAATATTGAATAAGGTTAAACTAATATTTTCATTCAAATTAGAGGTAAGAAAAAGTGTTTAGTTGAGAAAGGCTTCACCATACTCAATCAAAGGGATCATAATTAGCCATGCAAGGATGTATTTATAGAGAAAGTGAGAAGAAGAGAGTAGATGGACATTGGATAAGAGTTAATGATGGTTGTCAAGCATCATGAAAATAGTTATAATACATAAAGGATGTTAGAGATAAGTTTTAGAATGTTTCTCAACATTTGTTCACTTGGATATGATAGCTTCATGAGATATTGGCATAGGAAATAAACACCTCACTTCAACTCATCAGAAACTGCCACTTACCCTCTTACTTACAATTCCAACTCTCATATATGAACATGTGGAATTATAGAACAAGATTATTGAATATATACAATGCCATCCTAATCCAATTCATTATCTTTCTCAATGTTTTGGACCTAAGGATCAGGACACAATTGATTTCAAGCTAGTAAAACCTACAGTTTAGGTGAGAGACCTACTACATCCAAATGAAGACCACCATAGTGAGTTTCTTCTTCAATAATAGGCTTAGCTCTTATTTGAGGACTAATAACACAACTTGAAAGCCTATTTCACACACTTTTTTAGTTCATCCTCCTCTTCTCAAAATTTTAAACCACTTCTAATTACTTCCACCTAGATGCATTTGGTCTTTTAGAACTCTTGATGACATGTTTGTTCAACACTAATTTTTTTGAAACCTCCAATTAATGATACAATCACTGTATAATTTCTTGAAGGTCCTTAATATAATTATTATAATTCATGGATGATCTCAAATTATTTCATGAGGTCTCACTCAAACAAGTTCTATGGAAGGTCATCAAAACCATGCATTTTAGGCCTACAATAGTCTTTTTAAAGCCAATTATGTACATTATACCCTTGGAACATGCCAACCAATAACATGTTAAGATGACTATAATACCTATGAAGGTGATCCTAGTCATTCCAAATCCAAAAAAATCCATTATAATCCATTTGGTCCACCTTATCTCTCATTGAGTCATTTTCAAGGTTTAAGAAGGTTCAAAATAGGTCTATAATTATAATGATGATTCATAAAGATGGGAGCCCTAATCCATAAAATAATACCATGAGTTTTGATTTAATATTCATCCTAAAATAACCCTAAGATATTTGGCTCCCATGTAACATCCCCATATAATTTTGAGCTTAATAATTTGACCTCTTGGGTGGCTAAGTATGCATTGATGAACTTAGGAAAGAGAAACCTTTGAGAAAAGGGAGTAAAAGTGTTTTTTTTGGGATATAAAACTCTCCTTAGGGGTTTTTCCACCCCATATGAGGTGTGTCAATGATTCTCTTCTTCCTCTTATCCTTATTCTTGATTTCAACTTAGATTAGCTCATGTTTAGGGTTTGTGGGCTATTATGTTAGTTCGACCCTAGCAGTTCTGTTATGGTCCTTTCATATTCTTTTAAGGGCTATAACCTCCATGATTGACTATGCTTAGGTCCTCCTAACTTCCCTTGAGTCTATACTCCTCAAATTTTCCTAAAACATACAACCTTTCTCACTTTCATCCTTAAACTTTAAGACTAAACTCCTATGCCAACTTCATCTTTTGAAGGCAAACCTATAGCTTCACCTTCCTCACCCAAGTTTTATCAATCCTCATTCAATAAATGAATTTATAATATGCAATGTGTCTATATAATTATATGTGGCTATAACTCTATTAATTTATGATCATATCCATGTTACTGATGAGGTCCTTAAGCTACCTTAGAGGCTTTGACAAACCTGTCACAACTATATCTTGACACTATACAATCCATTAAACATATCACTTATTTCATTTGACTAACCACATGTGACCTTTTGTTTTCCATTTAAACAATTCAGTCAATGAATGCATGATCTCAATAGATGTCAATGGATATGCTTGGATCATTATAGAAATTAAAATTCAAAATCAATCTTATATTGGCTTCTCCATTGATCTGATGCACACTTATACTATTATCTATCTTATTTAATACACACAAACTTGCATATATTATATATAGTTAGACTCCATCTTTTCCACATTGGTCTAAGGGGATCATATCTCAAGGATTGAATAGATCTTTAAAAGGGAAAGAGATCACAATAATAGGTTTACAACAAACCATATCCACTTTCCATATACTCATTTTAGTGCCATAGTTGACCTCTCTCAATTACCTCTCTCAATGTATGTTTACACCTTTATCCTTCACTATTTTAACTCATTTGATGTTTGAGAGTGATCTAAGGAGGTTATTAGGATGAAATAGGGAATGGTTGATATTTTTTAGAGCCTTCTTGAGGTGAATACACACTCCATCTAACACAAAACCTATCTGTAATCTCTCATATAACCAATAACTCACCTTGAATGGGGGTTTTGCTCTTGTTGAGGGTCACATGTGCCAAGTAAGGCCTAGATAACCATATGGAATTATTTTATAGACTCCATATATTCTTTATAATTACATTCCTACTTATAACCAACTTCAAACTTCCATCTCAAGGAGAAAAACTGAGCATATGGGGTTTTTGTATGGTTTTAGAACACCTTGGAGTCTTAGTGATTGTTCATAAATGAGAAAGAATGGATAAAATAAATAAATCCACCAAATTTAATTCCATTATGAACACCTCCTCTAACTAATATATTTGTATCCAACTCTCCCTATGATGTACAGACCAAGCATGTGAGTGTGGCCTTTTCTAGATTCCCAAGAGCTTGGTAGAGGTTTTAATGCAAAGCTTGCCCTTTTTGGACATGTGCAAGATTTTTAAGGATGAAAGTTACTAAAGAGAGGTGAAGATACACTTTTCAAACATTTTAACCTGAATATAGATCCTCTATGTCCATACAAATGACAAAAACTAACTGTAAAAGAGAGATTTACTCTGTCTTATAGGTTAAACCTATAAAACTAATTAGGATTTGACTTGTATTGACATTATTGACATATATGCATGTTATATTTCCTATTGATATGGTTAATAATTAAAAATTTATTTACAATACCACATATTGTCTTAATAAATGACTTGAAAATCATTGAGATGTATTGAAAAGTATAAAAGAGACTAATGCATGTTTGATGGCATCATAAAGTAGACATAGGTCTTTGTTGTACCACCTTTTAATTAAATTTACCTCTTCAATATTGACCTTAATGACTCATGAAATAAATAAGCCTTGGTAAGGCATAAATTAGCCACAATGAAAACCTTAACTTTGTCAAAAACATTAACAAATGCTAAGTTACCTTAACATTTTCAAAACATGTCATTTTCCATTTTAGACCTCTAAGACACTTGATTTTTTTCCACTCACTCAAGGATAACATATGAAAATATACTACATCATTTCATGACCTAAGATATGATGTCACATGGTGAGTCTATAGACAAACTTTAATGCATACAATGAAACCTTAGAATCTACTAAAATGGCCTTAAAGATCATTCTAAGACATCACAAGACTACAACATAGATATCAAGTTAACAAGAATGACAAGTTGAGTTTAAAACTATAGGGGTTGACCAATTTTTCCCCAAGGGTCAAAATTTGATCAATAGGTATATTGAGAGTAACTTTATTGGGCTAATCATTTACTAGTGCACTAAAAAAATCAAATGGGTGGTTGACTTCCTATAGCTCAAAACAAAGAATCTCTAATATACCATGAGATACATGTAAACTAAGTTACATGTATAGTTTTATTTTATGGCTTGAGTATTAGGACAATTCCCTCTCATAAACGTGTGTAAAATAAATCATCACTTGACTCAAAAAAAAATCTCATATATAGTTTTAAAACTACTAAGACATAGTTTCTATGTAAAATAAAATAGAAATAAAGAATTAAAGATAAATTTGTAGAATGTAGAAAAATTAAATAAGTAAACAGAAGGGTATTGGACTAACTAATATAGTTATAAATTGATAAAATGAAATTAAACACACAGAATTATATTGGATTGGTTTATATAGTTTTAAACACACACAAAGCTATATTGAGTTAGATGATATAATCTAGAAAAGAACAAAACTATACCATATTGGAAAATGCCATTTACAAACAAGTAAAAAATTGTTTTAGGCTAGCTGATATAGTTAGGTTGATGGTTTGGAATATTTGGTTAAGAATCTACAAGAAAAAACATGAGACTGATCCAATGATGTAGGAACATCATGCAAGAAAATATAATCAATTTTTTGTGTTATGATTTTGGTTTATTTTGGTGTTAAATGTCCAATAGGGACAATAGGAACATGGTATAAGTCTTTATGTGTCCTTGTGTGGGGTGTTCTTGGCTTGGGAGAGTTTCCTGCCAAAACATCATTTTAAAATTTTGAGTCTTGATCTTAACCATAAAAAGAAGTTTTGAGATGTACTTGGAAGTCAAATGTTATTTTAAGGTTATGTAATGATTTTAGGTGTGTTATGAATATGTCTCATTTTTATGTCACTAGGATAATGAAAGAGAATAAAAGTGTGAATATCATGTCCATGATAAGGTGGTTATAAAGATAGGTAGTTGCAAGAAGTTAGTTTCTTTCACATATGTAATGAGCTTGGAATAGAATAAGTATGTCGATATCATAGAAAGAAGTTAGTAGGAGTTAGGAAGTTAGTTTTGAAGAACATTTTGAATAGATAGAGGTACAAAAGAGATTCAATAAAGAAGGCAAGAACTTTGTTTTCTCTATTCTTATGGACTGAGTTCTTAATGTGAATAAGTATAGTCAATGGAAGTGGAAATATTGAAGAAGAATTTATGTATATTTGTATGTTATTATTTTTTATTTCAATTAGATGTAATTAAAACCTTATATCTCTAAAAAATAGTGATTTTCAATGTAAATTAAAAGAGTGGTGTATGGTTGGATTGGGACTAAACTTTGTGAAGTTACATTGAATCTGTAAGGTTGATATTCCTAAGAACTTGTCTACATAAGAGGATGTACACTTAAGGTTTATTATAAGAGGAAGGACAATAAAATATTTATCATTTATGTATTTATGTTTGTGTTAGTATCCAATCTTAACAAAAATTGAGTATGTGAGGGTATCAATCAATCTTGAGTGCATATTTTGGTGAAGCAAGGGAATATAGTTTAAAATGGATGATTGAATGAATTATTACACATTATTGTAACATTGTTAATGTTTCTTAAGTATTCATAATGAATTTTGGTTATATGTTTGAACAAGAGTCATACTTAGACCTGCAAACTACTATATTTGCATACCCAAATAGAGTTTAAATTTGAGTCAAGTGATAAAATGAGATGTCAAAAGAGGATGTTACTATTTTAATAAGGTTTATTAAGTTAATAAAAATATTTTTAAATATTCACAAGGGTATAAAATATGTTTTTCAACTTAATATACTCAGATATCTTTCCTCGTATTTACACATGCAGACTATGCTCCCAGAGACTCACATAATCCATGAATGAAACATATATAAGAGGCAATCAAGTTGATTTTGAAAATTAAAAAGGTGTATATGGGTGAGGTAGACATTATAAAGGTTTATATAAGTTTTGAAAGTATCATAAACTCTTTGAAAACCATTTTGAGCCATCTCGGGTTTACACAGTCTTAGAAACCCTAGCTTTAGGGTAAAACACAAAAGCTATAATATCTTATGAAATGACCATTTAATCTTTCTCAAAAAATTTAGTTTGATAGGTTTGAGCATGGTTAAGAATATTTTTGAGGTTTTATAGTGGTATGATTAGTTTTCATATGAATACAGTTGATTGTGTGTGAAAATGTAGCTAAGAGACCTAATTAGGTTTGTGTAGGTATTAGAAATGGCATCTAGAGAAGGAATTAGATAGTGAAATTTCATAGGGAGGTGTAAGTAAATAGAGGGTTGTAGAATATGTGACTAGTTTATCAATATTGATCTGTACTTGCTTGTACAACATAGAAAACATAGAAAAAAGGCTACAAGTTGAAGGTAAAAGAAGGTAGAGCTACTTAAGGAGTTGAAAGGTGGAGTTTGATAGTTTTGTACTTTGGTAGGAAGATCAAAGGATAGAGTTGAAATTGAGATGAACCTAATAACCTTGATTTGGGTCAAGGAACCAATATATTATTTAGAGTTAAATGATAATGTGTAATAAAGACTAGTAAGAGGTCGAAGGAAAGGGGGTGGATGAGTGAAAAGAATGATAAGAATGGATGGTATGAGAGGTTTAGAGGTTCTAAATGCAGATAGAGAAAATGCAATTAATAATCCTAGAGAATAGGTCTAGAGAGAGAATGACATAAAACTAAGGTAAGAGAGAGTTAACAATAAGATATATAGTGAAGAGTTCAAAGCAAGATTTGGTATGCAGGTGTTAGAGCTTGGATATAGTAGAGTATGTAATAGGAATCTACATCATTTTGTATTAGAGTAGTACAATTTATTCAAAAAGAAGATAAGGATAACTAGTAAGTAAAATTTACATGTTTATTTTAGTTTTTCATTCATGTTTTGATTTGGTCATGTAAAGAGTGTTGAGGTGTAATAGAAAGTTGTGAGATTGGTAGAAGACCTAAGATAATTAAGACTTATTGAGAGAGATAGATATAGTGTAAATCTCAAGAGAGAGCTCAAAAGTGAGCTTGAGGAGAGATAAAGATTCTTAGAGAAAGAGTGAGAGACCTAGGTGAGGTCATGAGAGTTTGAGAGAGAGAATCAAGAGAGATGTCAAGATGTGGCAAGTGAGAAAAGGCTTATGAGATAGTATAGGCCCATATAAGACTAAGAAGTTAATAGTAATTTTAGATGAGATGAAGAAAGAGAGAGAAAAGAGGAAACATGGCATAGTTTTAAAGAGCTACTATAAAGAGAGGGTTCAAGAAGACACCAAGAAGAAGAGAGAGATGGAGAAAGAGATGGCAGAGATGAGAACCCACATCTTGGATGTGTCATGAGGAAGAAGCCACTCAAGTGGCTAATCAAACATAGGTAAATATAATAAGGATGCAATCAATAAGAGAGGAAAGATAACAAAAGAGATTATTTTTCAATCAACTCAAAAGTGAGATTAAGAGGTATAAAATGAGTGAAAAACATAAATAACAAGAGGACAAACAGTACCTAGAGATGAATGAGATGAGTTTAGGTGAAGAGAAGGAAGATAGTGACAGCTAGCTAAGAAGTGGGAATCATAAAGTAGAAAGAGATTAGTTCAAAGGTCTATTGGAAGGCTTGGAAAATGAAGTATAGATGATGGACAAAGACATGAAACTTGATTATCCATTTTCATATGAGAATCTTGGATAGTTATATGAAGAACTAGTAGCCTTAGAGAGAGCATTGCATGATGACAAGGTGGAGAATAAAGAGGAAATGCATATTGTAATAGGTGAGAGCCTCATGAAGGAGGAAAAAGAATATGAAAAAGAAGTATTGGTGGTAATAGAGAAGAAGGTAGAAGTCATAGAGCCTTGTTAAGGTTTGAATTTTCTTAAGACATTAGGTAGTCAAGTAATTGTTTTTGTTTTTATTCCAAGCATGAAGGTGATAACCAATGTGGGTGAAAGAAAAAGTGTTGTAGTAGTGATTTTAGGAAAAAACAACCCATATGATAGAGGCAAAAAGAGAAAAAATAGGGCACATGAAATGTTGATTGGTGCAAGTAAGCAAAGAAGTAGAACAGTATATGATAGAGGCAAGCAAGAATGCAAAGAAGAGGATTAGTTGATATATGAAGGATTAGGAGTAGAAGTGGATGATCCCAACAACATAGACTAGAAGACATGGAAGAAGCATTCAATAATCCATTGAAGCTCAATTTTTTTCTTCCCCAGGAGTATGATGTAGGATAATAATGTAAGATAATGTAATCAATATATTTTTTTATGATTTTTGGTTAGTTTGGTGTTAAATTTCTAATAGGGACCATAGGAAGGTGGTAAAAATATTTACGTGTCCTTGTGTGGGGTACTCTTGGCTTGGGCGAGTTTCTTGCCAAAACACCATTTTAAAATTTTGAGTCTTGATCTTAGCCTTAAAAGGAGTTTTGAGATGTACTTGGAAATCAAATTTTAGTTTAAGGTTATGTAATGAGTCTAGGTGTGTTATGAATATGTCTCAAGTATATGTCACTAGGACAATGAGAGAGAATAAGAGTTTCAATGTCATGTCTATAATAAGGTGGTTACCAAGATAGGTAGTTGGAAGAAGTTAGTTTCTTTCACATATGTAACGAGTCTTGCAATAGAATAGGTATGTTGGTCTCATAACAAGAATTTAGTAGGATTTAGGAAGTTAGTTTTGAAGAATTTTTTGAAGAGATAGAGGTATGGAAGAGATTCAGGAAAGAAGGCAAGAACTTTGTATTCTCTATCCTTATGGACTCAGTTCTTAATGTAAATAAGTATAGTCAATGAAATTGGAAATATTGAATAAAATTTTATTTATATTTGTATGTTATTATTTGTGATTTCACTTATATGTAATTAAAACCTTAAAGCTCTTGAAAACAATGATTTGTAGTGTAAATTAAAAGAGTGGTGTATGGATGGATTGGGTCTAAACTCTATGAAGTTACATTGAATCTGTAAGGTTGATATTCCCAAGAACTTGTCGACATAAAAGGATGTATGTTTGAGGTTGATTCTAAGAGGAGGTATGATCAAATAGTTGTCATTTATGTATATATGTCTATGTTAGTATCTAATCTTAAAAAAAATTGAGTATGTGAGAGTTTTGTTTAGAAGTGACTGAGATAAAGTAATCTAGAGTGCATATTTTGGTGAAATAAGGGAATTTAGAGTAAAATGGATGCTTGAATTAATTTTTATGCCTTATTATAACAATATTAATGTTACTTGAGTATTAAAAATGCATTTTGGCTATATGTTTGAAGAAGAATCATACTTATATCTGTAAACTATTGTATCTGCATACCTAGCATAGATTACATTTGAGTCAAGTGACAAAATGAGATGTCAAGAGAGGATGTTATTATTTTAAGAAGGTTTATTGAGTAATACATATATGTTACAATATTTATATGGGTATAAAATGTGTTTTTCAGCTTAATACAATTAGATCTATTTCCTCATATTTGCATAGGCAGACTGTGTTCCCAGAGACTCATAAAATTGATGAATGAAACATAAGTAAGAGGTAATAAAGAGGATTTTGAACATTAAAAAGGTGTTTATGGGTGAGGAATACCTTATAAAGTTTTATATAAGTTGTGAAAATATCATAAACTCTTTGAAAACCATTTTGAGCCCTCTTGGGCTTACAAAGTCTTAGAAACCCTGGCTTTAGGGCAAAACACAAAAGTCATAATATCTTATGAAGTAACCATTAAATCTTTCTAAAAAAAATTAGTTTGATAGGTTTTAGCATGCTTAATAATATTTTTGAGTTCTTAAAGTGGTATGGTCAGTTTTCATATGAATATAGTTGACAGTGGGTGAAAATGTAGCTAAAAGACCTAATTAGGTTTGTGTAGGTATTAAAACTGGCATCTAGAGAATGAATTGGATAGTGAAATTTCATAGGGAGGTGTAAGTAGAGGGTTGTATAATATGTGAATATTTTCTCAATATTTATCTATACTTTCTCATACAACATAGAAAACATATAAAAAAAGGTTACCAGGTTAAGGTAAAAGAAGGTAGAGCTACTTAAGGAGTTAAAAGGTGGAGTTTGATAGTTTTGTGCTTTGGTAAGAAGATCAAAGGATAGAGTTGGCATTGATATGAACTTAATAACCTTAAATTAGGTCAAGGAACCTATATATCATTTAGAGTTAAATGACAATGTGTAATGAAGACTAGTAAGAGGTCGAAGGAAAGGGGGTGGATGAGTGAAAATAATGATAAGAATGGATGGTATGAGAGGTTTAGAGGTTCTAAATGTAGATAGAGAAAATTCAATTAATAATCCTAGATAATAGTTATGGAGAGATAATGACATAAAACTAAGCTAAGAGAGAGTTGACAATAAGATATATAGTGAAGAGTTCAAAGTAAGATTTGGTATGCATGTGTCAGAGATTGGATATAGTAGAGTATGTAATAGGAATTTGCATCATTTTTTATTAGAGAAGTAAAATTTATTTAGGAAGAAGACAAGGACAACCAATAAATAAAATTTACATGTTTATTTTAGTTTTTCATTCATGTTTTTATTTGGTCATGTAAAGAGTGTGGAGGTGTAATAGCAAGTTGTGAGATTGGTAAAATCCTTGAGCTAGCGAAGGCTTGTTGAGAGAGATGAGCTAGTGAAAATCTCAAGAGATAGATCAAAAGTGAGCTTAAGGAGAGAAAAACAATTATAGAGAAAGGACAAGAGAAAGAGTGAGAGACCAAAGTGAAGTCATGAGAGATTAATAGAGAGACCCAAGAGAGAGGTGAAGATGTAGAAAGTGAGATAAGGATTACTGAGAGTATAGGTTCATATGAGACCAAGAAGTTGATATATATCTTAAATGAGATTAATAAAGAGAGAGAAAAAAGGAAATATGGTATAGTTGCAAATATTTAACACAAAGAGAGGGTGTAATAAGAAACCAAGAAGAAGAGAGAGATTGAGAAAGAGATGAGGCAATAATTGGATGAGATGTTGACCATGTTAGTGTATATACGAGAGAGTGAGAACCCACATCTTGGATGGGTCATGAGGAAGAAGCCACTCAAGTGGCTAGTCAAGCATTAAGTAAAGAGAAGAAGGATGCAATAAATAAGAGAGGAAAAAGAACAAAAGAGATTTATTTGAAATCAACTCAAAGGTGAGATCAAGAGGTATATAATGAGTGAAAAACATGGAGAAAAAGAGGGAAAAATTTACCTTGAGATGAATGAGATGAATTTGGGTGAAGAGAAGGAAGCTAGTGATAGCTAGATAGGAAGTGGGAATGATAAAGTAGAAAGAGAATAGTTTGAAGACCTATTGGAAGGCTTGTAAAATGAGGTATAAATAATGGAAAAATACATGAAACTTGATTACCCATTTTCATATGATAGTTTTGGATAATTAGAAGAATAACTATTAGCCTTGGAGAGAGCATTGCATGATGACAAGGTGGAGAATGAAGATGAAATGTACATTTTAGTAGGTGAGATCCTCATGAAGGAGGACAAAGAGAATGAAAAAGAAGCATTAGTGGAAGTAGAGAATTAGGTTGAAGGCATAGAGCCTTGTGAATGTTTGAATCTTCTTGAGACATTAGGTAGTCAAGAAATTGTTTTTGTTTTTATTGCAAGCATGAACATCATAGCTAGTGCAAGTGAAATAACATGTGTTGTAATAGTTATTTTGAGTACACACAAACCATATGAAAGAGGTAAAAAGAGAATAAAGAGGTTACATGAAATGTTGATTAGTGCAAGCAAGGAAATAAGCAGAATAGTATATGATAGAGGCAAGAAAGCAAGGAAATAAGAGAAGTTGAGGCATGAAGGAGTAGGAGCAGTAGTGGATGATCTTATGAACCTAAATTGGAAGACATGGAAGAATAATTCATCAATCGATTACATCTCAAGTTATTTCTCCCTCAAGAGTATGATGTAGGAGCATAATGCAAGATAATGTAATCAATGTGTTTTATTATGATTTTGGTTTAGCTTGGTTTTAAATGTCCAATAGGGACCATAGGAAGGTGGTAGAAGTATTTAAGTGTCTTTATGTGGGGTGTTCTTGGCTTGGGAGATTTTCCCACCAAAACATTATTTTAAAAATTTGAATCTTGATCTTAGCCTTAAAAGGAGTTTTGAGATGTACTTGGAAATCAAATGTTTGTTTAAGGTTATATAATGAGTCTAAGTATCTTATGAAGATGTCTAACATATATGTCACTAGGAAAAAGAGAGAGAATAATAATTTGAATGTCATGCCCATGATAAGGTGGTTACCAAGAAAAGTAACTTCAATAAGTTAGTTTATTTCACATATGTAATGATTCTTGTAATAGAATAGGTATGTTGGTCTCATAGGAAGAATTTAGTAGGAGTTAGGAATTTAGTTTTGAAGAGACATAGGTACAAAAGAGATTCAAGAAAGAAGGAAAGAGATATGTATTCTTTATCTTTATGGATTGAGTTCTTAATGTAAATAAGTATGGTCAAGGGAAGTGTAAATATTGAATAATTTTTTTTTTATCTTTGTATGTTATTGTTTGTGATTTCAATTATATGTATTTAAAACCTTAAAGATCTTTAAAATACTAATTTTTAGTGTAAATTAAAAGAGTGGTGTATGATTGGATTGGATTTAAACTCTATAAAGCTACATTGAATCTGTAAGGTTGATATTCCAAAGAACTTTTATATAAGAGTATGTACATTTGAGGTTGATTCCAGGATGAGGGCCAATAAAATAATTTTCATTTATGCATATATGTCTATGTTAGTATCCAATCTTAACAAAAAATGAGTATGTGAGGGTTCTATTTAGAAGTGACTGAGAGTAAACAATCTTGAGCATGTATTTTGGTGAAGCAAGGGATTGTAGAAGAAAATATATGATTGAATTAATTGGTATACCTTATTGTAATTTTTTTAATGTTACTTAAATATTCACAATGCATTTTGGTTATATGTTTGAAGAAGAATCATACTTAGATTTGTAAACTACTATATCTTCATACCTAGACAGAGTTTACATTTAAGTCAAGTGACAAAATGAGATGTAATGAGAGGATTTTACTATTTAAATAAAGTTTATTGATGTAATACATATATGGTCCAATCTTAATAGGGTTATAGAACATGTATTTTGACTTTATACAATCAGATCTCTTTCCTCAGATTTGCAAAGGCAAAGTGTGCTCCCAAAGACTCATAGAATCCATGAATAGAACATATGTAAGAGGAAATAAATAGAGTTTGAACATTTAAAAGGTGTATATAGGCAAGGAATACCTTATAAATATCACTGGAAGTTTTTAAAATATCATAAACTCTTTGAAAACAAAATTGAGCCCTCTTGGGCTTACACAATCTAAGAAACCCTAGTTTTAGAGCAAAACACAAAAGTTGTAATATCTTATGAAGTAACCAATTAATATTTCTCAAATTTTGTAGTATAATATTTTTATGAATGATTAGTAATATTTTTGAGGTCTTAGAGTGGCACGATCAGTTTTCATATGAATACAGTTGACTTTGGGTGCAAATGTAGCTAAGAGACCTAATTAGGTCTATGTAGGTATTTGAACTGGCATCTAGAGAAGGAAATAGATAGTGAAATTTCATAGGAATGTGTAATTAAATAGAGGGTGGAATAATATGTGATTATTTTCTCAATATTGATTTATACCTACACGTACAATAGAGAAAACATAGTAAAAAGGCTATAAGGTGAATGTAAAAGAAGGCAGAGCTAATTAAGGAGTTGAAAGGTGGATTTTTATAGTTTTGTACTTTAGTAAGAATATAAAATGATAAATTTAGAATTGAGATGAACCTAAGAACCTTGATTTGGATTAAGGAACCTATATATTAGTTAGAGTTAAATGACAATGTGGAATGAAGACTAGGAAGAGGTTGAAGGAAAGGGGGTGGATGAGTGAAAAGAATGATATAAATGGATGGTATAAGATGTTTATATTTATAAATGTAGATAGAGAAAATTTAATTAGGAATCCTAAATAATAGGTCTGAAGAGAGAATGACATAAAACTAAACTAAGAGAGACTTGACAATAAGAGATATAACAAAGAGTTCAAAGGAAGATTTGGTATGCTAGTGTCAGAGCTTAGATATAGTAGAGTATGCAAGAGGAATATACATCATACAACCAAATGTGGGATAAGATTCATGTTAGGTTAAATATAATGTATGTATGGGAAAGGATGACCTATAACTATCCTCTTTGTCTCAATAGACTAGGACTTGAATAAGGTCAATCAAATAGAGCTTGTGATACTTGGATTATTGGGAAAGGGTCAATGAATTTTATATATATATATATATATATATATATATATATATATATATATATATATATATCACATGGTTACCTAAAATTCAAGTGTCAATATCAAAGGATTTCAAATAAAAATCCTATGATGTAAGGATGTAGCTCTCACTAGACCTCAATAAATGTAAACTATGGTTGTACAAGGTATAAATTAAACTAAGGGATGGGTTAGAATGATTGTAAATGGTTAAGGAAAAGTGGTCAACCAAATGGGGATATATGCAACCTAAATTGATTTATGGAAATTTTAATAAATACTATGGTTAAACTAGTTTATTTAGTATAGATGAAATCCTAAAAAAATATACGCATACAATCATACACAAAGAAATAATAAATATCTAGTATACTAAGTAAACAAAGGAAAGATTTTAGGGAAGAAATACTTACCTTGGGTTAGACCCAAAAATGATTCAATATCCCCCTTGTTTCAAGTGTAAGTTTCTAAGATAATGTTGTAGGTTGAAGATTCCAAATGGTGGGATGAATACCTAAGACATCCTCAGCTAGGAACTCCCAATGACTCCTCTTATTGAGATTCAATTACACCAAAAAATAAGACTCCTCAAGATAAATTTCTAAGACACTAACTCTCCCAAATCATACTTAGGGTAGATGTATAAGTGAAATAAGAGAAAATAAGTGATATATAATATGACATGAATGAAATATGACACCTATATATGTTTATACTACCCAAAAACCCCTAAAATCTAAGATAATGGTATCATCTTGATCGATATAGTTGGAAGATGTCAGATGACACAAAATAAAATTGGCTAGGATGATATGTTAAAAATGTCAGAAGACATGCTTGAGACTATTTCGAACTAGCTAGTATATTACATGAATAATGAAAGCACAAAACATACAGTATCAACCAAGTTAATTTCATAAGATATAGGGAAGCTATCAAATATAAATAAGAGATAAACAATAGAGATAGGCATATAAACACTTAGAGGAGGCCAAACTAATAGTAATAATGGTGTAATTAGGATAGAATAGAAACATCCCTCTCAAAGCACCATGAGCCTTTCCCACCCCATTCTTGGTACACCCTTTAAGGTATGCACTTAGGGAGTTTGATATGTCAAAAAAATTAAAGAGAAAGAATCAATAAATGATGAAGTAAAAAATATAATTTGTATAAAGAGATAATAATTTGCATGCACCGAATGGTAAAAAATCAATGTGCAGTCATGAAATATGTAGATATATATGTATTTAATCATGTGAAGTCAAATGGGGGGCATAACACATATGAATATTTACTATGCAAGACTGATCAAGTAAGATACTATGAAGGGTGTGAACTAAAATTATTTTAGGATATATGTCATGGATGTCTAGATTATGATAACAAGTAAGAGGCAATAACCAAGTAAAATCAAAATTAAGGGTCTATAAGAATTCTCAATGCAAGATCATGTAACATGTATGTGAAAATGAAATAATAAATGAGAGAATCAATAATTCCAACATAATAAGGCTATGTACAAGAGTTAATGTCACTACCAACCAAAGAATTATTGAAGGGGATGCCTATATGTATGCTCTGTATCACCAAGTGTAGTGCTATGTCAATCATATTTTGATTACTCTACTACATCATCATTCAAAGTAAAAATATCATATCATGTATTTCATTAACTTGATCATTTACATCTTCATTGTATTCATCACTATTGTACTAATCATAAGGATCATCATAATCATAATCATCCATGTACTCATCATTTTGGGATAAAAATAATATATTAGGTTTATCTTGGTCTTCAATATGCCCCTTATTATCAATCTCTTGAATCAAAGTATATGTACATGAGGACCGTTTTATAGTTGCACCTTTGTAAATCATGCTTCCGACATTAATATTATTAGGCACACTTTTATTTTGATATTCTTTCTTATAAAAGTATGATTTTTTGTTTTCTTTATTGATAAGTAGACTCTCTTGTTTATCACGAGCTTATTTTTATTATTGTTCCCTTCTTAATTATTCTTATTTTAGTTTTTCCAATTTTTAATTTTGTAACTTATCTTCTTATTTTTTAAATTATGCCTTTTATGACCTTTCTTATTCAATTTGTTCTATTTTTAATCTCTCATGTTCCATTTTTTATTTTTATAATCTCTTTTTCCACCTATTCATTTTTAATCTCTCTTGTTCCATTTGTTATTTAAATATCTATATTTTTTACATTTGTTCATTTTTTAATCTCTTGTTTAATTCATCTTTTTTTAAATCCCTCTTGTTATATTTATTCCTTTTATAACTTCTCTTGTTCCATTTTTTTTTTGTTAATCTCTTGTTCTATTTGTTCCCTTGAATATGTATCCTCAACTATATTAGGTTGTTTACTTATAGAAGGTGTGTCTAAATATGGTGGTGTTTAAATGGATGTCTCTAATGCAAAATCACCACTACCATTTATGTTATGCATGATGTGCTTCAGATCTTGACACTATTTTCTATGATGTCCCACAAGTATATCATAAGTAAAATAGTGTTTTAATTACATTTAAGGGTGCATAAGAGGCCGCATTTCTTTAATATTTTATATTGACGTATTATTAATATCGTGTAAACTTGTTGACCCATTTATCATAGGTGTATCTTGTTTCTTAACCCATTCTTGAGATGAAGTATTTTGAGGCACAAAGTTATTTAATGAGGAAGCAAATGTGTAATTGACATTAGAAAGCTTGGTATTATGGATATGTGAAATATTATCCTCAAATGATGTAATATTTAGACATATTTAGTTTTGGAGATTATATACATACTTTCTCATAGTAACCATCTAATTTAATTTAGCTTCACAAGAAAAACCTATGGTACTCTAATTGAACATGAATACAAAAACTATTCATTATTCATGAGGGTGGGGACATTTATATTCCCTACACATGGCCTTTACTTAGTTACAAATATTTGGATTTGATCACCTCCAATTATAAAAAGGTTTAATCAAGAGGAACCATTATCCAATGATTCAAAAAGAAAACATTATCTCCAATAAATTTCAAGGAAACACGGTTCACACACTTACAAGTGTATTCCTACCTTTGTCTTAAGTTTTTAATCTTTAATTAGTTCATGTTCAAATTTCATTTTATAAATATTTATTACTACATATTCATTCCATTTTATGTTCATAAAGATTCATATTTGGATCCTCACACCAAAGACAAAGTGTTTTAAACACACTTAGGTACATATGTTTATCCTTTTACTCTAGTATTTCTATTTCATTTAAATACTAGAATAAAAAAGGTTTATTTTTAGATACTAAAATCTAGTATTAGATATTTGAAAATGGTAATTTTGATATATATATATATATATATATATATATATATATATATATATATATATATATATATATATATATATATATATATATATATATAGACTCTTATTTTCCATTCTCTCACATCCTCAATATTTTAATGGGTCTAAATATACCAAGTTGTTGATAGTCACCTATATGAATTCTATAGTATGTGTCAAACTCATAAATTAAAATACTCAAACATCTCAATATCATAAGATCCACATTCATATTCTCTAGATAGAACTATCATAATTAGAAGGTAATAAAATTGTAATATTGTCTAAACTTGATTTTTTTTCCATGTCAAGTAATGGTCACAGTTAAAATTCAAATAATTCCTATGGGTCAGTCCATACGTTTCACATGTCATTGGTGTGATAAAATACCCAAAGAGTCCTATATAAATATACAATATGTCTAATCATTTTTTCCTATCTACCACTCATCAAAGATATACCTATACACTTTTTCACATTCAAAGGGACTACTCTATTCTCTTAAATTTACCAATTATTCACAAAGAGGCCTTATATTAGTCTTAGGTGACTCAAATATAATTAATTATATTCACTTTCCAAGTGTATAAATATATATCACATGTTTCATACATTGAACAAGCACTATTGCACACATACACATAATAGGGAGAAATACATGTGGTTTGACTTACCTATTCCAAGTATTGGATATATAGGCACCACTCAATAATTCAATGGGGAGTAGTTGGGATCAACTCAACCCACATTATTTCTCATTTTATAGGTCTAAACCTAGTGTCAAAAGTTGATGTAGAGTTTCAAGATCAGGAGATAGATTTGTGTATTATGTTCATAGTCAGACCTTGGCATCACACAAACAGATAGAAGATAATTAAACACAATAAATTATACCAGAATAGAGAAGAATAATCACATAAAAAAACATTAGGTTAAATTTCTATCATTATATGGTATCGACTAGAGTTTGATGTTACTATCCATGCATGCCAAAAATTGTAGTTCTTGATATGAGATACAATCCAGTTTTCTATGTTTCCTACCACTTGCATTCAGTTTCAAGTCTGCACACTTTAGTAAAACACTAAGTATCTTAACGTTCTTATTAATTTTCATAATTAATTAGTGTAAATGTCAAATCATCTTATACCTTTGAAATTAATATATATGTTCAATGTTATATTTCATATAATATGAATAATACACATAGTTCTATCTTGTTAAGTTTCATTAATCAAAATGAGGTAAAACAAAAACATGCCTAGAATAAACATGAATTTATAAAACACAATAATTTCTATATGCATCTCTAATTAAAGACTAAAATTTCTATTTCTTCCAATGGAAGAACATCACTTTAATTTTAGATCACATTTGTTAGAAGTATTTTATTAGCCACATTCCTTATCATTTCCATTCACAATCACTATCTTGTTTATATAATCATGTATAATATAATATTCCCTTTATAATATATGGTTTTGGGGTGTATATTGAACCTTAAACCTCATTCCAAAAAAAATAAAAAACAACCCACTTAGAAATCAAGTGTCTTAGTCATTGCTCTAGTAAACACAATATTATAAATCTAGCCCTCCCACCATGGAAACCTCATTTTAGGACTATAAATTTAAACAAGATTTCAAATGTTACAAGATTGTGAGTGATAAATAAATTAAAACAATGAAAAAGGTACCTATCCCATATATATTAAGTCTCTTTTATAAATAATTACATTTAAAATGTGCATCTAAGGATAATTGTTTTTGTTAATGTGTTGTTCATATGTTTTATGCTAATTTGAATTAAGATGAATTACTTAATATCATTAAGATATAGACTAGTATGTGAATTTAGATTACTAAATATGACATTTAAGTAGGAATTAAATGTAAAAGATTGAAATATATTGCAGTGATTTGATAACGGCATATACTAAATATAGTAAGTATAAAAAAGGATAAGTACTTAGCTTTACTAATTGACTATCTGACTATGATTGATGAAAGGAATGGAGATCAAATCATTCTAAGCCAAAAAATATTAAGTGTTGACAACAAGGAACATCATAAAAGGAGAGATATGTAAAACAAAGTCAAAAATACCATATAATATCCATAAAATAACTTCTTCTATATGTTACAAATGAGAATCCTTGCATATATAGGCAAAGACAAAAAAAATTAAGTCAAACTAATCAATGTGTGATGAATTCATAAAAGGATAAACTATAAAAAAAACTATGGAACCTAGTAAACATGAGAACGAAATCTAACACCCCCCTCAAGTGAAGCTAGGGGCTAAAAATAGCCAAAAATAAAGTGTAAATCCATAATATGAGTCTCAACAATAAGGCCTGATCATGTACTCATGTACAATATATAATTATGAAATATAGAAAGGAAGAAAACCTATAGGAATAAAAATCCTCCCCAAAATGATGTAAAAGAAAGAAAATAATAAAAGATTTCATATGAAATCCCTCCAAGGATAACTATCATTGATATTGAAGTTGTCGATAATCTAAGTCAGGATTATAAGATGACTAGTGTAGATGTTGAGATCCTTAGCTAAAAGACTATATAAGATATATCTTCATCGAATAATGTTTCTTCCTTTTAACAAAGGAAGAACATGAATCATGTACTATAAGTCTGTCCATTCCACAACAAAAGTTAAAGGAGGTAACAACATAAATATTTTTGAATCACATCTAAATATGAAGTGTGGCATAGGTCTAGCAAGATCATGTACAAGAGTTGGATGTAATGCCATAAAAGTGAACCATTCAAAATAAATATATGGAATATTCGATGAAAGAATGTCCATGGAAAGTGAAGCATAATTCTTAATAAATGTACTATTAATGGAACTAGTAGGATCCTCCAAAGTGATAATTTGTGGTGGCTCAACATCTTGCATAGGAACAAAGGTAGGTTCTACAAATAGATCCTAAGTCTAGTAGAAACTCATCTCATAGATGTGGCTCCAAAAAAAAAATGTCTATCAAGAATGTGTCATCATAAGAAATTATAGTAGGAGGAGAGAGTATAAAATATTAATATAAAACCTTGCTAATAAGAGGAGAGTGAAATATAATAGAATGATGTGGAGTAAAAGAGGGTGAAAAAGACCTAGAAAACTCAGTATCCTTCTCAAATAAGGCTACAATATCATATCAAGATTCCTTTGGTGATGTGGCATAAGTGGCATAGAATTGCATACTATATAAAATATGGATTCAAATCAAACAAAGAGACTCATCTTGTATGGATGCAATCCAAACAATATCTTCTTCATCTATAAAGTGAGGAATGTTTCCAAGCACAACTCTTTACACACCTTTCAGCTATAAGTGTATCTACATTTTGAGTTTATAAATCATGTATTTGGAGGTGCTGAGTGGCTCCATTACTAAATATAAGGAAGAATTTATTTTATGGATATTATATGATATTTGCTAATTTGTTTTACATATTAGTTTTAAACCATTTTTTTACAGATATCTCCTTTTATGATGTTCTTTGTTGTCAACACTTGAGATTATATGGCTTGGAATGATCTAATCTATGTTACTTTCATGGTAATAGAGTATTAGGTGTTATAGCCATTCATTTGTGAGTTTATTTCCACAAGGTTTTGCCTATTTATCAAAATTTATTCTTGGTATAGTGGAGGTGTTTTGTATGGATCTTTGAGATTTTATTTGGCCATTATATTTCTTTTAGAAATGAAAGGAACATTAGCAAGAATATTTCAAGCCCAAGATCTAAAGAATTAACAACAAAAGCATCACAAGAAGATTTAGAAGATATATAAAGATGATATGTAAAGATAAAGGAAATATCATATTTGTAGTTTTTCCAACTCTTCTTATGATGCTTTTACTATTAATGCTTCAGATCTTGGGCTTGAGACAATCTTATTGATGTTTTTTTCATGCTTTCAGAGTAGTAGGTGTTGTAACCATCCATTTACGAGTTTTTTGTTGCAAAGGTTTGTGCATTTATCAAAATTTATTCTTGGTGTAGCGTAGGTGTTTTGTATGGATCTTTGAGATTTTTTGGGTCATTGACATTTTTTGGGAGAAATTATAAAGTTTTTTTCATAAAATCATGACTCTCTTACAGATCAATTTTCTCCTCACATATATGTCTAATTTAGAAAATTCTTTCACTAATAAAAAGAGAACTTCAAGAGGTTTCTAGAAAGTGGTAATAATAAGGATTATTAGCATAATATAAATAGCTACGAGGCTCTAAAATTGACCCTGTTAATCTAATTTTCTATGAATTTTTAATGCATGATCAAGAAAAAAAATCAAATCTTGTATTTAAAGTGAAAAATCAGCATCAAAGATTGATCTATATGGAAGATTTTTATTTTCCATTGCTGAACATTTCCTTATAATCTATTTTTTTTTATAGATTTGGTATAAATAATTTAATTTAATTCAAGCATTTAATTTTTTGTACAATGTTTACTTATTTGACCTATTTTAATGATGAGAAACTTGTAAAAGCTTTAAATTTTGAACTGTGACTCAAAATCAAATTTTTTTTTTCAAAAGTGTATGTTTTTTTATTATCTATATATTATGGTCATTTATATTTTAAAATACACTCTATTATAAAGTGCCAAATTCTAGTGGGGGAGGTGGGGGAGCTTACACATTTTTGGGGGTTTATTTATTCCTTGTTATCTTGTAATATCCCTCTCAAGTTCATCAATGTTTTCTTAATGATGTGTCATTATATGGATGGTTGGTGTGTTGAGTGTGTTATTACACTCAACATGCAAGTGAGATGTTTTTTTGGTTAATGGTTATTCTTGTTTTGGTTACCTTATCATGGTGACTTGGAATCAAGTTTTTTACGTCTCATGTAAGACCACCTTAAGATGTGTACATTTAACACTTCAATAATTTGTATTATCACTTATGTTTTCTATGGGTTTTCATGTCTAAGAGTCATTCTTGTCAAGGTAACTTGTGGACCAAATTTGTGTTAATTCAAACTTTTTGCTAGAGCTCGTCAAGTGGATGTGTTTTGTCAATTAAGCCCCAATTATTTGATTTGTATCTTCTGGGTGTGTTGACAAAAAATATATAATTTAAGATGTGAATAATAACCCTATTGTTATTGCAATTGACCCTAGATAATATATAGTAATAGGTGTAAATAGGAGTTTATATTAACTCATAGTTATATAAATAAATGTATATTAAATGGTATTATGTATATAAACATATTTAATAAATAAATTTACTTATTTGAAATAAACAAATAATTAGTTTCAAATAATGTCATGCATGTATTTTTACATTTTTATACGTATTAATATATGTAATTGTATGATCGTATTTATACATTGATATATGGATAAAAAATTAAAATTAAAATCTTAATTTCATAATAAATTCAGTTCCCTAATCCTTCTGTATAATAATTATTTAATCAAGTAAAAATAAAATAATGATGTAAAACCTTTTATGGATAATAATAATAATAATAATAATAATAATAATAATAATAATAATAATAATAATAATAATAATAATAGTAATAATAATAGTAATAATAATAATAATAATAATAATAATAATAATAATAATAATAATAATAATAATAATAATAATAATAATAATAATAATAAAGAAATGAGAGTGAAATCCTAACCCTAAATGAAAATAATAAAACAATACAAGTGCCTCTTTCATTTAAAAGTCAACCAAAAAGGGAGAGAATTTATTTGTAAGATTAGCCAAGGGAGATTACCAAGGAGAAAGAAGAAAGGAGGAAGGTGAAGCAAGAATGCAGGATAGAGCTTCAACTATAAGCAAGGGATTTCCCCTCTAAATCCCTATTTTTTTTTGAAATAAATGAACAAATAGATATAAGAAATGTGTTTTGAAATGTTATATTTTAAAAAAATAATAAAAAATAAATATAAAACCTAGTGCCCATTGTATCTCTCAAAACTTATCGATTTACCACATTTTTGCCTTCAATCGACTACAAAGAGATTTCTAGTTTTTAAACATAAAGAATACAAATTAGAATATATATATATGTATATATATACATTCCAAAATGTATGATTTATTTTTTTGTTTACATATATATATATATATATATATATATATATATATATAATAACAAAACAATAAATCATACATTTTGGAGTGTATGTATGTATGTATGTATGTATGTATGTATATATATATATATATATGAAAAAATAAAGAAAAAAGAGTTTCATTTTTTTAAAATTTATTGTTGTAAAAAATATATATAATAAATGAATGAATAAAAGATAACATATGAGTCAATATAATATTTTGGTCATGTATCTTTATTTTAATTGATATTTTAATATGCTCCTGATATGTTTTATATTTAATATATACTGTGAAAATTTAGGTTTGTGTGGATGTTTTAATTTTTTTAATTCTTTCTTAGACAAATTTTGTAAATGTTAATACATAAGCATATTTGAAATATAATTGAAGCAATACTATTTAGGATAAGATAATCTTCATAAAATAGATATGTATTAAAACTATTATTATACTTTTTTTTAACGAGATGGCATAGGTGTGTAGTAACCTACACATTTATAAAAATGTAAATTTGAGATTAATATCCTTTTAGGGATGAATCTCATCTTATAAAGTGATTTGCTTAAAATTTAGTTATAGCTTGATAAAGTTGGAATTGAATATTGACTAAAGATTTTTAAATCCATTCAGACTACTGGATACATATATCTACCTATTTTTTTTGACAATGTTGAGTAGTATGTGGAGACACATTATTTTTATTTTATTGATTTCAACTATGGGTCCTAGGGTAAGTGTATTAACTCCCTTTAATATGTGTATGAAAAATTAGATATTGGACAAGTACTAAGATAAATTTGACTAGAATTTAAGTAGAAAACCCTTGTGTATATTTGTATATATATTATTTTAGATGGAAGTCTAAAATATAAAAGTTTGAACAACTCTTTCTACAATGGTTGTATTGTTGTGTTATGAGATCAATTGTTTAACATTGTATTATCTTATTGCATTGTTATCATATTAAAGTTTTCATCATTTATATTAGTTTGTTGATGAATTGCGTACTAATCTGGTAATATTTTTTTTAGTAATACCAACCCTCCTTTTTTTTAGTATGTAGGTTTTCAACTCATATTATGTATTATTTCCTAAATTTATATTTAAATTTATTTATTATTTTAGAAAAGTAAAGTGTTTTAGGAGTAGAAATCTCTTGCACAACATAAGCTAAACCCCTTCTATTTGACTATTTTCATTGTGCAGGTTGGCGAGATTCTAGAGGCAAATAAAGTATAATGATACAATATTTCTATTTTGGATTAGTAGCATCTTTTATGTGTTCATTTTGAGTTTGAGTTTGAGTAGATGGTTTCAATACATTTGTTCTATTCCTAAAGATGATCATTAACTTGATGTGACTTACCTTTGAAAAATCTATGTAAGAACTTATGTACTTGATAATTATAATGGTTTTAATATTATTTAAAGTTATCAATGTATAAAAATATTTCTTAATCTAGATTGTCAAAAATTTATTTGTAACATTTAATTGATAAATGTAAGGTAACATTTGAATAATATAGTTATTTCTAGTAGTGATATGAAAAATGTTTTATCTTTGAATTGAAAACCTTGTTGAGTAGGAAAAGTGAATATCATTAAGTGGAAATAAGTATTCAATTTGATAAACAAATAAATTGAATGATAGCATTAGTGTTAAGAACACATTATTTGAATAGTTAAATAATGTAAAGAATATTATATGAAAATAAAATGTTGGTAATGTTAGACTTGAAATATAGTGAGTTTAACTTAACTTGACATTGTAAAATTATTGATTAATCTTAATATTAAGTATTAATCCTACAAATAACATTGGGTCCAAAACTTAAAATTAAAAATAATGAGTAAAACTAATAAATTCTAACTTAGATTATCACTAAGTGTCTTTATATAAACATAATGATTCACATAGCATAATCATTGTAGGAACCCATTTTGGTATGGTTAACCATGGAAAATCTTGAGGTATTCATTAGAATATTTTCAGTGGAAGTGAAATGGAATTGAGACTTAATTTCCTATCTTAAAAGTGCACAAATAGATATATCATATTTTGAGATCATTTATCGATGGTTAGATGATTGCATGCACTCTTATAAGATTTAATGCAAGTTTATACTAAAAATTTCCTAATCGGAAAATCAACTAATCTAACTCAAAAATAAGATTCAATTAAGAAATCAACTTAAGTCTTTTCAAAAATGAAAACTTATAATATCTAAATATATCATTTGTAAATCAAGTTATATAAATATAAATTATTTACCCCTTTTTGATAAAATTTGGTGGATCCAGATCCAGGGACATCTAGCAAGTTTTATACACCTATTTCTCTTTCTCAACCTGTGAAGTCAATTTTAAATTGAGTTGCCAAATATAGTTATGAGAGTCTTAGAGAGAAACGAGGTCTTGTTAGTGATCTCTTTTACCTTTGAATTTATATAGGAGATTTTAGTTTTAGATTTTATGTCCATTTTTTATTTTTAGAGACCCTTTTCAAATCAAATTTATCTAAAAAATTCTACTATTCTTGATTTTAGTCTGCGAGGTCACTCTAGAAAGGGTGTTGCATTAATTACCCAGTTTAATATTTTTTAAATATAAAAATTTAAACCTCTTACCTTGAGTTTCATATTCATGTTTAACCTTATGTGTTTTTTTTAACTTTGTTTAATATTTTTATGAGTCCTCATGTACCCTGTTCATTTGTTGTTTCTTGAGAGAATCAGATTTTTGATATTTAGTCTAGTTTAGTTTTAACATTTTGTTTCACTTTGTTATTACATTAGTTCTATTTTATGACTCATATGAGTTGTCTTTAGCTTATATAGTTGATTTATAAATTTGGTTTAATTTTTAATATTATCAAAATATTTTATCCAGACTCCTTTTGTGAGTCATGGTATGTTTATGCTTTTGAGGTTTTTAGTATTATATGCTTCATTTAATTAACCCTATGCCATCTCTATTGTTGTGATTTCATTCAATGTTGATTTCCATGTTATTATATACAATATATGGTACTGGTTTTTATATTTATCAATTTATCTTGTGAAGAGCATAATCTAGTTTCACCAAGTTTAAATAATCCTTTTTGTTATGGAGTCTGAGATGTGGACCTTCAATGTTATCTTGTAGTTATTCGATCAATTTAGAAATATGCCTTATCCTTTAGTATGTTCCCTTTGTCATTATAGGTTGAGGTATAGCTCTAGTATGTTGTGATTGAAAAGTGTTTTGGAATTTAAACCCTTTTTACAATAAGTGTTGTTTACATGTTGCCATCCCTTTTGTAATCCTATGTGATTGTAGATTTTTCTATTGGTTGTGTATTTGAGTGGAGTATCAAAAAAAAATTGGTGTAGTTTTGTGTGTGCCTGAGATGTCAAATTTAAGTATTATATTTTGGTGTCAAAGTATGATTAAACACTAGGATCTTTGGAGTGTTGGTGTTCCATTATATGCATTCTACAACTTTGCTCACGTGGGTACAATGACATAATGAGAATGGACGTAATTTTAGACATGGACTATATTGAGAATCACTGAATTCTAATTTTATTATTTACTCCTTTGGTGGATGGAAGCATTCTATTAGAGATAAACCCTTATTAATTATTTGCTATTATGGTGGATTATCTAACCACCATGGACCATTGAACCTTGAAGTGAATAAAATAATAAATAATGAACTTTCTAGGTTGATTGTATTGCTCTTATGTCTTGTTATAGATATTTATATTGATTATTTGTATTATTCCTTGGTATAAAATACTACATATGGAGAAAAATTGTATGTATCTATGTTTGTGTGTGGTAAATACCTACTTTAATATATATTCCCATATACTTTTAATGACTATGTATTAGTTCACTGAATAAATATAACTCTAATAACAAAATGTGTATTTAATTAACAATATAATAAAGTTGATTGTTCTTAAAATAAATGATTAGCAATGGTAGCTCTAAGATAGTAAGATCTAGTTAGTGTTTTATTGTTCACCTTGGTTAAGCGTAAATTATGAGGTTATAATGAGGTCTCGATAAATTGATTTTGCATACCTGCTCTTCATTATGAAAAATGAGTGTACCTTTCTACCTATGAGAGGATTATTAAGTTATTTAGTTTTCTCTTGAGATGACCATTTGTGTTATAATTACGGTTTAATTAGGTGTTCTTTTTAGCATGGAATAGTGGTGGTGAGTATATTTTTTATGATATATATGATTAATCTTATTTGGACACAATACTTGAGATTGAACAATATTGTATCCTTATGAACCAATTATGATAGTGTAAATATTGAGATCTTTACACTAGTGATATTATATGAGATTTATTAATATATATTATTGATTTACATTAGATAAAGACAACTAAGATTGAACATATAGTGTTTTTCATAAAAAACATGTGAGTTAAGTGCAACAATCGAGAGTGACACATTATTTGATGAGAGACTTATATATCATTTGATTCAAAGACTTTAAGATAGTTCACATTTTTTTTTGGATACATTTGACATAAGGTGCTAGGTATGAGGTTCACACTTGGTCTATTTATACACACTTATATCAACACTTGCTATAGGGAGGATTATTGTTATTATTATTTCTCCTACATGATTACCTCTGAGAGGTAATCATGTTGTGTTTTTGGGAGGCATACATAGGATGATGTGATGTTTTATCCTACCTTAGAGAGTTAGATGAATTTATTATATTCTCACCTCTGAGAGGTGATTGAGTTTTATTGATTCCTTATCCCCTTGGATGACTTTTTATAGTCACATAGCTTGAGTAATGTGATATTTTTGTTTGATTTTTCTTTGAAAACTAACACTAGTCCTTTACCTTTAATTTACATTTAATTATTCTTTGGTAATTTTGAACATTTATAAGTTATTTTATTGGACTTAAAGTAAATGAATTTACATTTTATTGTATTTAAATTTAATTTTGTTTATTTTGATGACTTGATATTTATGACTTGGACTTGTTTTGTTTATTGGTGCCAACTTCTTTTGAGCTTAATTTATGACATTCTATTTTGTTACTCTGATTGTATTGCCTTATTCTTTAATTATTAATTTTGACATTTGGTTATTCAAAATTATTATGGTATTTTGATTTTTGATAAATGTTGGTTCATGTGTTTTATATATATATGTAGTATTATGTGTAGTGTGCATTATGTGGGGGTGAAGAAGTAGCTTTTAAAATTTATTAGGTCGAGATGGGAACCTATTTAGAATAGGTTCATGACACCATCCTTCCCAACCACTAGATGTGGTGTTGATCATTATACATACATACATACATACATGTGTGTGTGTGTGTGTGTGTGTGTGTGTGTGTGTGTGTGTGTGTGTGTGTGTGTGTGTGTGTGTGTGTGTGTGTGTGTGTGTGTGTGTGTGTGTGTGTGTGTGTGTGTGTAATGATCAACACCACATCTAGTGGTTGGGAAGGATGGTGTCATGAACCTATTCTAAATAGGTTCCCATTTCTACCCAATAAATTTTAAAAGCTACTTCTTCTCCCCCACATAATGCACACTACACATTATATATATATATATATATATATATATATATATATATATATATATATATATATATATATATATATATATATATATATATTCAAGGTCTAAGAGGTTAGGAGGTCTAAGGAGCGAATAAGAAAGTTTTAGAAGGTCTATGTAGCTTTGGGAGGTTTATGGAGGTTTGGTGAGATGTTGTTGATGCTACAATTAATGGGGACTATTATTCTTTGCATACTCAAATGTTCTTGACATTATTACAACATTATATGTTTCTTATATGACTTGGTAGTCATTTTCATTATTGTTTGTTGCATAGTGGATATGATATTAACTTATGGTGGATCAAGAATTAGATGGGTTGCATGTTTTGACATTATCTCCTTTACTCCTATTGTAACATGGGATGGCACAAGGATTATATAGAATAGGGACTTATGTTCTAGCATGTTAGAGTATTGACAGTAGAATTTTAGTGTTATGACTCTTTGTGACCATTTGGAAAGTAACTACTTTAATTTTATAATCATGAGGATTCATTCAGTAACAAATTATTACTATTTGAGAATATGGTGGATTTCCCTAAATGATTTTATTTGAAAAAATCAAGAATAATGCCCTTTTCAAAGGGGTGAATTTAACACCCCTCTAAATTTCATTAATGTTTTATTAATGATGTGTCATCATTTGGATGACAGGTGTGTCGAGTGTGTCATTGCACTTAACGTATGAGCCAAATGTTTTTATGGTTAATTGTTAGTTTTGTTTTGGTTCCCTCATCATGGTGACTTAGAATTAGGTTATTTGCATCTCATGTAAGACCACCTTGGTTTGTGTGAATTTAATGATTTAAAAATTTGTATTATCATTTTTTATGTCACTTATGTATTCTAAGGGTTTTCATGTCAAAGAGTCACTCTTGTCAAGGTAACTTGTGGACTAGTTTTGTGTTAATTCAAACTCATTGCTAGAGCTCATAAAGTGGTTGTGTTTTATCAAGTCAGCCCCAAATTTTTGACTTATATTCTCTGGGTGTGTTAAAAATAAAATATAATTTTAAGACAAGAATAATAACCCTGTTATTATTATGATCAAGCCCAAATAATATATAGTAATAGACATAAATAGGAGTTTATATTAACTCATAGTTATATAAATAAATGTATATTAAATGGTATTATGTAAATAAACATATTTAATAAAAAAAATTTAATTAATTAAAATAAATAAATATTTAGTTTTAGATAATGTCATTCATATGTTTGTACATATTTATATGTATTTACATATCTAATTGTATGATCATATTTATACATTGATATATTAATAAAAAAATTAAAATAACATTATTGGTTTCATAATAAACTTAATAAATTCAATTCTCTAATCCTTTTATGTAATAATTAATTTAATCAAGTAAAAATAAAATAATGACAAACCCTTTCATAAACGATGATGATGATGATGATGATGATGATGATGATGATGATGATGATAAATAATAATAATAATAATAATAATAATAATAATAATAATAAATGGGAGTGAAACCCTAAACCTAAAAGAAAATAATAAAATCATACAAGTGTCTCTTTCATTTAAAAGTCAACCAAAAAGGGAAAGGAGCCATTTAGAAGATTGTCCAAGGGAAAAGACCATGGAGAAATAAGAAAGGAGGAAGGTGGAGGAAAAATGGAGGATGAAGCTTCATCTATAGGCAAAGGATTTTCTCTCTAAATACATGTTCTATTTCCAAATAAATGAATAAATAAAAATAAGAAATGTGTTTTGAAATGTATACTCTCTCTCTCTCTCTCTCTCTCATCTCTCTCTCTCATCTCTCTCTCTCTCTCTCTCTCTCTCATCTCTCTCTCTCTCTCTCTCTCTCTCTCTCTCTCTCTCTCTCTCTCTCTCCTCTCTCTCTCTCTCTCACTCTCTCTCTCTCTCTCTCTCCTCTCTCTCTCTCTCTCTCTCATGCACACACACACACACTAGTGCTCATTGTGCCTCTCAAAAATTCTTGATTTACCTTATTTTTGCCATCAATTGACTACAAAGAGATTTTTGATTTTTAAAGATAAATAATAAAAAATAATATATGTGTATATATATGTATATGCATATATGTGTATATGTGTATACATACATACATATGTAAATAAACACATTCTAAAATGTATGAATTATTCTTTTGTTATTTTATTTAAAAAAAATATGTGTATGTGGGTGTGCGTGTGCGTGTGCGTGTATAAAAGTAATGAAAAAAAGAGAAAAAAATAGAAAAGAAAAAAGAGATTCCTTTTTTCTAAGATTTATTGTTTTAAAAAAATCTAAAAAATAAATAAATAATAATAATAAAATTAAAAATATATAATGATATGGAGGGATGGTTGTGCCATCCCAACCCCCTCCCATAATAGGGATGGGAGGGGGATAGTCAGTCAACCCTCCCTCGACCTGTAATAAGGCCAAGTCAATGGTCATGGTCATGGTTGGGGACCTTAAGACCCAGTCGTCAGTGAAACCCTAGTTAGGATTTTTCAAAAAGTAATATTAAAAGATAAATAGATATATTTTAAATAAATATTTATATTCATTTTCTTTATATATATAAAGTTAATGAGGATATAAAATAAGTGAGTATATAAATAAATAAATAGGTTAATATATAAATAAATAAATAAAAGATAACATATGAGTGAATATTTATATTTAGGGATATGCTCCTATTTAAAATATTTATTTTCCATTATATTTTGGTTGTGTATCTTTATTTTAATTGACATTTTAATATACTCTTGATATGTTTTATATTTAATATATACTTTGAAAATTTAAGAAATTTAGGTTTATGTGGATGTTTATTTTTTTAAATTCGTTCTTAGATAAATTCTGTAAATGTTAATACATGAGGATATTCATAAAATAATTGAAGCAATACTCTTTAGGATAGGATAAAATTCATAAAATAGATATGTACCGAAACTATTATTATACCTTTTTTTTAGTGAGATGGCATAGGTGTCCAGTAATTTATGCATTTATAAGAATGTAAATTTGAGTTGAATATCCTTTTAGCGATGAATCTCATCTTATAAAATAATTTTCATAATATTTTATTATAGTTCTATAAAGTTGGAATTGAGTATTGAGTAGAGATTTCTAAATCTACTCATACTACTAGATACATGTATCTACCTATTTTTTTTTTACAATGAGGAGTCTTGTGTGGACATGCATTATTTTTATTTTATCAATTTCAACCATGGGTCCTACTATAAATACATATTGACTCACCTTTAATAGGTATATTGAAAAATTATATCTTGAATCAGTATCGAGAGAAATTAAGACTAGGATTTGAGTACAAAACCCTTATGTATATTTGTATATATATTATTTTAGATGGGAGTCTAGAAATTAAAAGTTTGAAAAACTCTTTCTACAATGGTTGTAATGTCGTGTTATGTGATTGATTGTTTATCATTGTATTGGTTTATTGAGTTGTTACCATATTAAAGTTATCATCATTTATACTAGTTTTTTGATGAATTGGGTACTATTCTAATAGTCTTTGTCTTAGTAAGACCAACCATCATTGTTGCTTAGTATGTAGGTTGTCACCTCATGTAATGTATTGTTGCCTAAATTTTTATTTAAATTTATTTATTATTTTGTAAAAGTGAATTATTTTGAAAGTATAAGTCTCTTTCTCAACATAAGCTAACCCTCTTATATTTGACTATTTTCATAGTGCAGGTTGATGAGATTATCAAGGTAGATAATATATAGTGATATAATATTTAATATTTTGGATTAGTAACATCTTGTATATGTTAATTTTAAGTTTGAGTTTGAGTAGATGGTGTCTATACATTTTTTTTTCAATGAATCAAATGTAAAGTTTTGTTCCTAGAGATGGTCATTAACCTGATGTGACTTACCTTTGAAAAATCCATGTAGGAACCTATGTACTTGATAGTTATAATAGTTATAGTATTATTTAAAGATATCAACGTCTAAAAATATTCATTAATCTATATTTTCAAAGATTTGTTTGTATAATTTAATGCATTGATGATAAATGTAAGATATAACTTGACTAATATAGTTACTTCTAGTAGTGATTTAAAAATTATTTTATCTTTGAGTTGAGAACATTGTTGATTAGGAAAATTGAACATTATTAAGTGGAAAAAAGTATCCATTTTGATAAACAAATATTGTGATATCTAATATTCATAATTGGATGATAGCATTAGTGTTAAAAACACATTATTTGAATAGTTAAATAGCATTAAGAATATTATATGGCAATAAAACATTTGTAATATCAGACTTGAAAATATAGTGAATCTAACTTACCTTGGCATTGTGAAATTATTGGTTAATCCTAATATGAAGTATTATTGCTAAAAATATCATTGAGTCCAAAACTTACAATTGAAATTAATGAGTAAAGATAATAAATTCTAATCTAGATTATCACTAAGTGTATTTAAGTAAAATTAATGATTTACATAGTGTAATTATTGTAAAACCCCATTTTGGATAGGTTGACCATGGTGAATCTTGATGCATCCATTAAAATATTTTTAGTTGAATTAAAATTTAATTTCTTATTATAAAAACACATGGATAGATACATCATCCTCTGAGATCATTTATTAATGGTTGGATGATTGTGTGCACTCTTATAATATTCAATGCAAGTTTACACTAAGAATTTTTTGTTAATAAAATCAACTAATATAGCTTAGATATAGGATTCAATTAATAACTAAACTTAAGTCTTTTAAAAAAAGAAAACTTGTAAGCTATAGATATATCATTTGTGAATCAGGTTTTATAACCATAAATTATTTACCCCATTCTAATAACCTTTAGTGGATCCGATTCTAGGGACTTCTAGAAAGTTTTTACACCTATTTCTCTTTCTCAACCTGTGAAGTCAATTTAAAATTGAATTTTAAAATATAGTTATAAGAGTCTTAGAGAGAAACTAGTTCTTTTCAGTGATCTCTTTTACCTTTAAATTTATATAGAAGCCTTTAGTTTCAAATTTTGTCTGTTTGATATTTTTAGAGACCTCTTTTCAAATCAGATTTATCCAAAAAAAATTATATTCTTGATTTTAGCCTGCAAGGTTGTTCCAGGAAGGGTGTTGCATTAATCACCCAACTTAACATTTATTAAATCTAGAAATTTTAACCTCTTACCTTGAGTTTCATATTCATGTTTAACCCTTTTTTATTTGTCTTTGAACTCCATTTGATAATTTTGGTGATTGTTACATGTACCCTATTGATTATTAGTTTCCTAAGAGATGCATATTTCTGCTATTAATTCTAGTTTAGTTTAGACATTTAATTTAATAATCTATTTTATGACTCATATGAGTTATTTTGAACTTATATAATTGATTTACATCTTTGATTTGATTTACAATATTATAGGAATATTTTATTCGATGTTATTTTATGAGAGGTAATGTGTTTGTGCTTTCATGGTTTTCAGTATTACAATCTTCACTTAATTAACCCTATGTTATTTATATTGTCGTGATTCCATTTTGTGTTGATTGTTGTTTTATTATATCTAATATATGATACTAGTTTCTATATCTAATAATTGGGCTTGTATAGAGTGTAATCCAGTTTTACCAAGTTTAAATAATATTTATTATGAAGTTTTAGATGTGGACCTTCGATGTTGGTTTCTATTTATTCAATCTATTTAGACATGCGATTTATCCTTTAGTGTGTTCCTTTTATCACTAGATTTTGAGGTGTAAATCTAGTGTATTGTAATAAAAAAGTATTTTAGAATTTAAATCCTTTATGAAATAAGTGTTTTTTATATGTTGTTGTCCCTTATCTAATTGTATTTGATTGTGATTTTTTTAGTGGGTGTGTATTTGAGTGGAGTGTCAAAAAAAAATTGGTGTAGTTTTGTGTGTGCTTGAGATGTAAATTTTTGGCATTACACATTCTTTGAATCAAGATTTGTTATTTTGGGGGAGGATCATACTTTATTCTTATAGACTTCTTCTTGGTATTTTTTCAATGGATAATTAACATAAAAATCATCACAAGAATATTTGGAAGAGATGCAAAGACAAAAGCAATATCCACAATATGAGTCACGATAACAGTATGACTCCTAGTAGTGGGAAAATGACTTAAGCAACCCTATTATTTTTAAGGTTTAAGAATTGTATCACTATCTACATAGGGTAATTTCCATAAAATTCATGGAAATATCTATTTTTGATACCGATATGTGTTCAAATAGGGGTGTGTGACCATAGGGTCACATTCACCTATCTTTGAAATCTCTTTATGTGTTATTTTCAACCCTGATGATGCACACAAGTCTATAAATCACCCAACTTCATCTTAAAACACTAAGTGTGATTATGAAGGATAAAAACCTATAAAATTTGGATAAGTTTCATGCGATGATCTGATCCGAATTAGGCTCATTGATGATTGAGTACTATCTATGTATCTTATATTCCAAGGAGGGAAATCAATCCATAAATAGTTCTTCTACCTAATATGATATTGTAATTGTGATTATTCGATATGTTGTTCCCCAAAAATTTCACTCATTTTTAGAACAATATATGAGCTATTTTGGTCCTGCAAAACCAAAATAGTCTCTTCCATTTTCAAAATTTGTTTTGAGCATTCAATTTCCTCATTTTCCAAGCTTTTTCAATAAAGGGACTTGATGGTTCAATAGGTTCAATGGCTTCTTTGTGCAAGTTCAATAAAAATGGGCAAGTTTCTAGCACTTAGGCATTTTCAGGATTGGTTTAATGCCTTGGTTCAATCAAAAGGGTTCATCAGCAAGCTTACAAGAAAGGATTGAACCATTGAACCATTGGACCTTTGAACCTTGAACCACTTTGGTTCAACGGGTTCAACAGGTTCAAGGTTCAACATCATCGATAAGCTTACAAGAGTCAAGCACTTTGTAAAGGTTCAATAGGTTCAAGGTTCAATGTTGTCAGCAAGCTTCAAAGAGTCAAGCACTTTGTAAAGGTTCAATAGGTTCAAGATTCAACATAGTTAGTTCAAAGCGGTTGGTTCAATGTGGTCAATTGAATAAGCCGAACAAAAGATTGAACATTTGAACCATTGAACCAAAATTGGTTCAATCAATTAATTTAAGTAGCAAGTTCAAAGGAGTGCTCCAAAGCTGAAGAGACAAGTGTCCTTGTATAAGACAGTGAGAAAAAACATGCAAAGTTGGAATTCTTTCAAAAAAGTTCCCATGGCAAAAGTGACTAAGGCAAGCAAAGCCCCATGGATGTCAAATTCAAGTTCCTCCCAAGTTTCTCTCAAATTTCTATAGAGGGTGACAAGTGTCAACTACAGAAGGTTTCAATCTATTTTTCTAAGAGCAGTGGAACGTGTCACGTGTCCCTTGAAAAGCTAGATGGAAGCTGACAAGTGTCAATGTTTGTAGTTTCTTCCTTCTACTTCTTGGTTTTGTAAGGACTATGATGGGTCCCAGATGAGTTGTTATAAGGCAAGTAGAAGCTGACAGGTGTCATCTATTGAGACACATTGCAATTTGTTTCTCAAAGAAGTAGAACTTTTTGGATCATGCCACGTGTCAACTTCTACATGAATTCAAGTGGGTCCTAATGTTTCTACAGTGTTTCTAAAGCTGTAGCAGAGACTACCACATGTCATCTTTTGTAAGACTCTCAAAAATGCTTCCAAATATTTTAAAAGTAATGGATGCTGCCACATGTCCTGGCCTATTTCGTAGTAGAACGGGCCACATGTCAAAGATGGAGCGCTCCCAATATAAAGACACAGAAAGAAGCCTTGAAAGACTTAGATGAAAAAGAACCTTTAATGGTTCAATCTAGTTCGAATAAAGTAGTGACCAGTGACAGCCCCATGGATGTCAAATTTAAGATGATGGAATACCCATTAATATTTGAATATGGTGCGAAGTTTGAAAATTAAATCAAGCAACTGGCTAAAAAGAGAGCTTGAGAACCCAAATTGTTATAGGGAAGAGAAAACAATATAAAAGATCAGAAGTATCTATGCAGTAGTTAATTCTGGTAGGTAGACAGTCCACAAGGTAGTCTCCTTGAGCCCTTAAACATTGAAGACACAACCTGTTTGTCTCCTTGGGAGTAAAGGCAAAATGAACAACTACACAGACATCACAGGAAAAGGACCAGATGATCCAAAGCTAGAGGAGGATAGTTGAGATAAAATGATACAAAATAGTTAAGGCAGCTACCTTGTTCCATCATGCCCCCCTGACAGAGCTAAAAATGCATTCAAGACATTGAATGAAGCATGCACTGATCCATGGAAAAAAGTTCCAAGCCTCTCTTGACCTCTATATAATGTAATCTCTTGTTTTGTGCAAAAGGAGATATCTCTATTATTAGAAACTACACTCTGCCCAAATTGAAAGGCAGTATTGAGACTTTGAGCTCAGATTGTTTATCATATTACTTTATTTGAATGAGAAATCAAGTAACCTTTCATACTTTGTGCTGGAATAGCTTGTGTTATTTAGGGAATTGTTTGTATGTTTATTTCCTAGGAGCATTCTTGTCCATTTAACTTAACAAGTAGAACTAGTGGAAGTGATCGGGAAGGTGTCTTGAAGCCAATTATGGAGAGACTTTGTGCCCCCAAAATTGCCTTTAGTGTGTTTGTCTTTTATTTTCCTATGTAAAGGACATTAAGATGACTTTGTTGCCCCATTGTTCTTCATATTTCACTCTTGGGCTGCTGGTTACTCTACACCTTTGTTACCAGTTACCTTTAACTACTAGAAAGATTCTTGTTGTCTCCTGAACAGCACTTCTGAAAGAAGAGAAGTGCCTTCTGACATTTCACTAAGATTTCTACTATCCAAGAAGGAATCTAGCTCTTGGCTGAAAGTTACTTCTAAAAGAAGAGAAGTACCTTCCCCAATCACCTAGGATTTCTCCTCTGTTTGTTAGCATCATCTCTAAAAAAAGAGAGATGGATGGTTTGTCCTACCCTTGTGTCTTACTTTTTACATATATATATATATATATATATATATATATATATATATATATATATATATGTATATATATATATATATATAGCCTCCTCATATTTAATAGGGAACCTCCCCTTAATGAGAGGAGAGATTTTTCCTCTACTGATGTAGTAAACCTACACATCTAGCTAACCAATCTCCCTATGTTGTGGTGATAAGAACTATTTTGCTCACTAGTTAACTGGTTGACAAAATATTCACCCAATAGTTTACGATGACTCTGTTAGGGAAGAACACACAATTTGAAGCCTCAAGCTTCAAGCTAAAGTAGGGCCAGTTCTTTTCCATTTTTGTCCTACAATATGGTAGCTTCACACTATACAAGAGGCCAAAAATTGCAAGGTGTTGTTGACCCTATTTTTGAGATGGTGCAGCAGAGCGATTTTGATTTGTTTCCTCCACAACCTCACCTTCAATGAACTAAGAGTCTTCCTCCTACCCAAGTTAGGCCTCCACTACCAGGTAAAGCATCCACTTCTGTTGTTAATCAATATTTGCCTATACACATGCCACCTAGATTTGTGATCCCACTTCTACATAATCAAATCATGGCTCAAGGCCCCTGGGGTAACTCTTTTGGTCCAATAGATTTGACCCCACCTCTGCATGATCTTCCACACAGTTCAAGGAAGAATTTCCAAAAAAATTTTGGTGATGGGAAAGTTCACCCTGATGAACATATTACTTCCTTCAGCATAGCCTATGGTGTAATAGGTGTGGAGTATGAAGACATAGCAATCAGGCTATTTGTAGAGACATTACAAGGCACTACTACAAACTAGTTCTACCATCTGCAAGTTGGGTCAATGACTAACTGAGACACACTCAAAGCTAAATTTGAAGCTAGGTTCAAGCCTAAAAAAGATGCACATGCCCTACTAGCTCAGCTCACACAGATGAAGAAGGAGCCCCATGAACCTATGAGGGACTTTATTGCCAAGTTTGACAATATGAGGAATAGGATTCCCATGATCACCTAGCCAACACCTGAGAATCTCAAGTGTTTCTTCATCAACTCACAACTACCTAAAGTGATTTTTTTTGCTTAGATGGGCTAGACACATAGACCTTGCTATTTCTCAAGACTTGGCTACCGAGGTAGAAGATGACCTTATCTTGGCTAGAAAGATAAGGAAAAATCCTAACAGAGGTAAATCCTCTTCATCTTCTGAGTATCCATATACAACCACCACTGATCTAAGGTGTAGAAGCTAGAAAATGAACTGCTGGCCTTGAAAAGATAAATGGCCCAAGGTATGTCTTCCATTCCTACATTCAGAGATATGCCAAGGAGAACATTCCAAAATCAGGGATACCAAGGTAATGCTGCTTAGAATCAAGTGCAAACAAATTGCCTTCCTCCTCCACAGAGGAACCTTGCCCTTGAAGTGCCTCTCACCAACTTAGCAGTTGGATATCTTGAAGCTAAATTAGATTTCTCATTCTAGCCTAAGTTGAATCTTGAAGATGACACTAATCTCTTCACTAAGGAAGAAGAAGAATTAGCTGGTGACTCCAACATTAGTTTCCTAAATTATCAAGATGAACCTAGAAGTGAAGGTAGAGTAGCTGAGGGATCATATGCCATGTTTACCTGATCCAAGAATTAGTCAGCCCAATAAGATGATAAAGAGAAGACAGAGGAGTAACCTCAACCAACAATCTCAATTGCTAAGCATGGAACTACTCTACCCTTCCAGCCAAAAGACCTGGTGATTACGAGAAAGGTTTGTACCTCAAATACCCCTACACCTTCTACTTCAAATTCATAGTCCAGTCCTCCCCCTTCCAAAAATCAAAGGGATGAATTCCCATCCTCTGCTCCCGGCTCATTCTAGGCATTTGACATAATTGATCATATAAAAAAACTAAAGTTCAAATGTCTGAATTTGAATTCTTGCAGTCCAATCCTAATCAATTGGATAAATTGGTTCAATGTGTAAAGAACCAAACCATCCCAGCAAGACAAGAGGCTAAGAAATTAATTCATTATCCCCCAAGGAACTTGTCTATCCCAAATAACCTTGTCATTACTCCTCCCACTGCTCCCAAGAAAATAGAGCCTTTCTATGTTTCCCTGTTGATAAATGGTCACAAGTTGAGAAATTGCATCTTTGATTCTAGAGCCTCAGACAACGTCATGCCTACTAAAGTAGTAGAATCTCTTGGTCTCACATTGACCAAGACATTTTGGAGATGTTTCTCCATGGAGAAAAAACAAGTGCCACTATTGGGACAAATTAAAGATGCCCAATTTGCTTTTGTGGAATTCCCAAATAAGAGAGTCAAAATGACTGTCCTAGTGGCAGACGTCCCAGCATCATATGGCATCCTTCTTGGCTGAAATTTTTGCAAAGATGTCAAGGGAGAATTGAGCATGGACCTATCTAAAGCAAGGATTCCAGTCAAAGCATTATGAAAAGATTTCTCCCTGAAAAGAAAGCAAAATATGTGGTCACTCAATAATTAGCACTTGAAGCTCAAATTTTATTTGAGTCTTCAGGCATGGGTAATTAATTTTTGTCCATAGAAGAAATTCATGAAGTGCCTATTGAAGCTCTTGAAGGTGAAAACCTGAAGGTTAGTTCTGATAGAACTATAGAAGAATTGGTCGAGCGCAATGCAAGTGTGGAATAATCTCCACCTCTAAATGAGGAAGAATCCAAAAGAAAATCAGTGTCTAATGAAGAATGGATTCTTGAATTCGATGGTAGCTACTCCTCTATCAGTTCAGGAGCTGAGGTTGTGTTGATATCTCCTCAAAGAGATATTTTTCCTTCATCCTACAAGTTTAAATTTAGCAACACTAATAACATAGCTGAGTATGAGTCCCTATTACTTGGATTGAAGGCTGCTCGGGAAAAAGGCATCAAGTTCTTTCATGCTAAAGGAGATGTCGAACTAGTGGTTTGTCAAGTGAGAAACCTATATCAGACCAAAAACAAGAGATTGCACCACTACCACAATCTAGTCTAGGACCAAATTGAAAATTTTGATGCTTTTAGCATCTCTGCAATCCCCAGAGAATTTAATGATAGAGCTGATGCTTTAGTCATGTCTACCACTCTTTTGGTTCCTCACCCTAACTTCAAAGGAGATAGGTACACTATTGAACTGGTCTTTTGACAAAGTGTACCTAATAATGCCAGTCATTGGCAAGTGTTTAACAATGACAACCAAATCATTGCCTTCTTGGCGCAAAATGACAGCTTCGAATGGTTGTATTTTAAAGGTAGTGAACCTCAAAAGCCTGAACTCACCCATGAATCAAGTTCAAGCACAAATGAATAGTTCTTGCAACTTAAGGGTAATAAAATCCCAAAAGGCTTGGTTTCCCTTGAGAAGCTATTTGATAAGCATGACAGATTCATCAAATAGCAAATAGATTCAAGCTCCTCTCAGGAGTTTGATCAAGTAAATCTAGCTACCAAGGAAGATCCCAAGATGGTGAACATTGGGAAGTGTTGCACTCCTAAGAAAAGATTCAAGTTCACTTCTCTACTCATCTAGTACATGGACATCTTAGCATACTCCTATGATGACTTGAAGTCACTTAGGCTTGGTGAAATCTGCCATGACATTCCTCTCAAGGCTGACTCGATGCCTTACAAGCAAAAACCCAAACAATACAATCCAAAGATGTCAGGTACTATTCTATCTGAGATACAAAAAATGTTAAATGCTAGGATCATTTTCCCAATCCATCATTCCACATGGATTGAAAGCATAGTGCTTATGAGGAAGAAGAATGATGAAATTTGCCTCTATGTGGATTTTAGGAATTTGAATCAGTCATCCTTGAAGGATAACTATCCTTTGCTAATCATGGATCAAGTGCTTTAGATAGTGACTGGTTCAAAGATGTTATCAATGCTAGATGGCTTCTCAGGATACAATTAGGTTGAAGTTGGTGAAGCATACCAGCATAAGACTACATTCACCACACCTTAGGGCACCTTTGCCTATAAGAGAATGCCTTTTGGCTTGATAAACGCTGGTGCCACCTTTCAAAGAGCAATGGACCTTGATTTCAAAGATGAAATGGGTAAGTTCATTATCATTTATCTTTATGACTTGACTATTTTTTCTAAGCATCACCCATATCATGTGCACCACCTGTAACAAGTGTTGGAATGCTACCACCAAAATGGCATTTCTTTAAACCCTAAGAAGTTAGCCTTTGGAGTAACAGAAGGGAAACTTCTTAGACACATTATGTCTAAAGGAGGCATAAATATTGACTCAGACAGAGTCAAGTCTATCCAAGAGCTTACCTTGCCCACAAGTAAGACTGTTGTTCACTCTTTCTTTAGAAAGGTGAATTTCTTATGGAGGTTCATCCCTAAGTTTGCTGAGAAGACTAGGCATATTGTAAACATGATGAAGGGAAAAGCCACCTTTAGCTGGACTGAAGAAGGCAAGTCAGCATTTGAGGATATCAAGACTGCCATTGTCCATGCCCCAATTCTGGTTTGTCCATACTATAATAAAGAGTTCACCATATACAATTATGTTTCAGAACACACACTTTTAGCAATTTTGGTTCAACAGGATAAAGAAGGTATGGAATCTCCCATTTCCTTCATGAGTTGTCCTCTCAAAGTTCATGAGCTAAAATACTCAAACATGGAAAAGCATGCCTATGCAGTGGTAAAGGCAGTGAAGCATTTCCACTTCTACATCCTAAACTCACACATTACTGCCTTGGTTCCTGATACCACAGTTAAATCCATACTAACTCAATAGGATTTTGGGATGAAAAGAGGTAATTGGGTTGCAAAGATCCAGGAGTTTGATCTAGTCATCAAGCCAACAAAGCTAGTATGGAGAAAAGGCTTATGTTAATTAATTGATGATAACAAGCTAGAAGGAACAAAGCATGAAGAATCAAAAGAAGAAGATGCACCAACAGTCCTCTTTGTCTCCACCATGGATGAGTGGTATTAAAGTATTACTCATTTCCTTATTTATGGTGAGTGTCTTACTCACCTATCTTATAAAGAAAGGAGGACTATCAAGTTGAAAGCTACCAATTTCTTCCTTTGAGACAATGGCCTGTATAAGAAGAACCTTGATGGATCATTCCTTCGCTATGTGGACAAGGAGCAGTAAAGCCAAATTTTGAAATCCTTCCACAATCTAGCCTATGGAGGACATTTTTTTGCTCCTGTGACTGCCCATAAGATCATGTGGACTAGATATTACTGGCCTACTCTTTTCCAAGATGCGTACAAGTGGGTAAGGAAATGTGAATTATGCCAGCAATTTGTTGGAAGACCTAAGTTATCTACCCTGCCTCTCAAGCCAGTAGTCATAAAAGAACCATTTCAGAAATGAGGCATCGATTTCATTGGAGTTGTAAACCCATATTTAAGTGCTAGACATGATTATGTCCTCATAACAATAGACTACTTCACCAAGTGGGTGGAAGCAATTCCAACCAAGCATGCTACTTCAAAAATAGTGTGCAATTTCCTCAAGGAGAATATTATTTCTAAGTTTGGGGTCCCAACCAAGATTGTCACTAACAATGCAGCTTGTTTCACTTCCCAGGAGATCACTCAATTCTATTTCTACTATGGGATTACCCTCTCCCATTCTTCTGATTACTTTCCACAAGGGAATGGACAAGCTGAATCGAGCAACAAGAACCTGGTGACTATCATCAAGAAGATGGCAGAGGATAACCAAAGGACATGGCATAAAGCATTATTTGATGCTCTGTGGGTAGATAGGATCATACCAAAAAGGGAAATTGATATGTCTCCCTTCCAACTTCTTTATGGGCTCAATGTTGAGATACCAATCACCCTAGAATTGCCAGCATTGAAATTGGCTAAGGCAATTGAGGATCAAACTTATGAAATCTCCATTGATAAGAGGATCATATTCTTGACTGAGTTAGATGAGTAGAGAACTATGGTGGTGGATTGAATTGTTACCCATCAAAGTCTGGTGAAGAAGCACAAAATTGAGATTTCCAGATTGGAGATCAAGTCTTGATGTGGGACAAGAGAAGAGAACCAAAGGGAATGCATGGAAAGCTTGATTCCCTATGGAGAGGCCCTTTTACTATCCATGAGCTCAATGGTGAAAATAGCTTCTTGTTGAAGTATCAAGATGGCACACCCTTTTCTTTGCCTCACAATGGGTAGCATCTGAAGCACTTCAATTCTTGAAGTATCAGATGAGTTCACCTGTATATATGTATATTTGTAAAATCTTTTTTTTATTTGTGTTGTTCATTTGTTCACTTTTTTGGGGATCCTTTCTTTTTGGGTAGCATGACTCCATAGCCCAATGGCACACTTCAAGGCACTGGAGAGATCTTGGTTTCTACTCCCCTCAGCTATTCTAAGTTCTCAATTGAAATAATTTCCCCAACTGGAGCCAGCTATTGTTCCCCAAAAATATCACTCATTTTTGGAACAACATATGAGCTATTTTGGTCCTACAAAACCAAAATAGTCTCTTCCCTTTTCAAAATTTGTTCTGAGCATTTAGTTTCCTCATTTTCCAAGCTTTTTCAGTAAAGGGTCTAGTTGGTTCAATAGGTTCAATGGCTTCTTCAGGCAAGTTCAATCAAAAGGGGCAAGTTTCTAGCACTTAGGCATTTTTAGGATTGGTTCAATGCCTTGGTTCAATCAAAAGAGTTCATCGACAAGCTTCCAAGCAAGGATTGAACCATTAAACCATTAGACCTTTGAACCTCGAACCACTTTGGTTCAATGGGTTTAACAGGTTCAAGGTTCAACACAGTTAGTTCAAAGTGGTTGGTTCAACCCTATCAATTGAATAAGCTGAACAAAAGATTGAAACTTTGAATCATTGAACCAAAATTGGTTCAATCAGTCAATTTAAGCAGCAGGTTCAAAGGAGTGCCCCAAAGCCAAAGAGACAAGTGTCCTTATAGAGGACAGTGAGCAAAAACATGCAAAGTTGGAATTATTTCAGAAAAGTTCCCACAATGAAAGTGACTAAGGCAAGCAAATCCCCATGGACATCAAATTCAGGCTCCTCCTAAGTTTCTCTCAGAGTTCTGTGGAGGGTGACAAGTGGAAACTGTGAAAGTTTTCAATATGTTTTTCTAAGAGCAGTAGAACATGCTACATGTCCCTTGTAAAGCTCGACAAAAGCTGACAAGTGTCAATGTCCATAGTTTCTTCCTTCTGCTTCTTGGTTTCATAAGGACTGTGGCGGGTCCTAGATGAGTTGTTATAAGGCAAGTGAAATCTACCAAGTGTCATCTACTGAGACACATTCTAATTTGTTTCTCAAAGAAGCAGAACTTGCCAGATCATGCCACATGTCAATGTATGCATGAATTCAAGTGGGTCCTAATGTTTCTACAGTGTTTCTAAAGTCACGGTGTAGACTGCCACATGTCATCTTCTGCAAGACTCTCAAAAATGCTTCTAAAGCTTTTAAAAGTAGTGGATGCTGCCACATGTCCCGACTTGTTTCATAGTGAAATGGGCCACATGTCAAAGACAGAGCACTCCCAATATAAAGACACAGAAAGAAGCCTTAAAAGACTTAGATGAAAAAGAACCCTTAATGGTTCAATTTAGTTTGAACAAAGTAGTGACCAGTGACAGCCCCATGGATGTCAAATTTAAGATGATGGAATACCTGTTAATATTTAAATATGGCATGAAGTTTGAAAATTAAATCAAGCAACTAGATGAAAAGAGAGCTCGAGAACCCAAATTTTTGTGGGGAAGAGAAAACAATATAGAAGATTAGAAGTATCTATGCAGTAGTTAATTCTGATAGGTAGACAGTCTACTAGGTAGTCTCCTCAAGCCCTTAAACATTGAAGACACAACCTATTTGTCTCCCTGGGAGTAAAGGCAAAATGAAAAACTACGCAAACATCACAAGAAAAGGACTAGATGATCTAGACCCAGAGGAGGACATTTGAGATAAAATGATACACAATAGTTAAGGCAACCACCTTGTTCCATCACGCCCCCCTGACAGAGCCAAAAATGCATTCAAGACATTGAATGAAGCATGCACCAATCCATGGAACAAAGTGTCAGCCTCTCTTGACCTCTATATAATGTAATCTCTTATTTTTTGCAAAGGGAGATCTCTCTATTATTAGAAACTACACTCTGCCCAAATTGAAAGGCATTACTGAGACTTTGAGCTCAGATTGTTTATCATATTACTTTATTTGAATGATAAAGCAAGTAAAATTTTAGACTTTGTGCTGGAATATCTTGTGTTATTTATGGAATTTTTCGTATGTCTATTTCCTAGGAGCATTCTTGTCCATTTAACTTAACAAGAAAAACTAGTGGAAGTGATCAGGAAGGTGTCCTGAAGCCAATTGTGGAGAGACTTTGTGCCCCCACAATTGCCTTTAGTGTGTCTGTCTTTTCTTTTCCTATGTAAAGGACCTTGGGACAACTTTATGCCCCCATTGTTCTTCTATTTCACTCTCAAGTTGTTGGTTACTCTGCACCCATGTTACCAGTTACCTTTCACTACCAAAAAGATTCATGTTGTCTGTTGAAAAACACTTCTAAAAGAAGAGAAGTGCCTTCTAACATTTCACCAAGATTTCTACTATCCAGGAATGAATCTAGCTCTTAGCTAAAATTTTCTTCTAAAAGAAGAGAAGTACCTTCCCCAATCACCTAGGATTTCTCCTCTGTTTGTTAGCATCATCTCTACAAAATGAGAGATGGATGGTTTGTCCTACCCCTGTGTCTTACTTTCTACATATATATATATATATATATCATTTTCATATTTAATAGGGAACCTCCCCTTGATGAGAGGAGAGATTTTTCCCCTGCTAATGTAGTAAACCTGCACATCTGGCCGACCAATCTCCCTATGTTGTGGTGATAGGAACTATTTTGCTCACCAGTTAGCTGGTCGACAAAATATTCACCCAACATGATATATGAATGAAACTAATGATTTGGATTAAATACATGAAAATTCTTATTTTTAATTGGATTTGGTATGCTTTATACTTGGCTTATGACTAATTCTAGTGTTTAGTTCTGAATCTAGGAGGAATAGGGATATTTTGCTCAATGTATAATAGTGTATATATGCATACAAAATAAGTGGCAAGTCCCCTATCAAGTGAGGCCTTGATATATATATATATATATATATATATATATATATACTTTTTCTTTTTCTTTTTTTTTCTCAATGTGCAATAGTGTATATATGCATACAAAATAAGTGGCAAGTCCCCTGTCAAGTGAGGCATTGATTCATATATATATATATATATGAATCAATGCCTCACTTGACAGGGGACTTGCCACTTATTTTGTATGCATATATACACTATTGCACATGGAGCAAAATATCCCTATTCCTCCTAGATTCAGAACTAAACACTAGAATTAGTCACAAGCCAAGTATAAAGCATACCAAATATAAGTAAAAATAAGAATTTTGATGTACCCTATCAAGTGAGTCCTTTATGTGTGTGTGTGTGTGTGTGTGTGTGTGTGTGTGTGTGTGTGTGTGTATATATATATATATATATATATATATATATATATATGTATATATATATATATATATATATATATATATAAATATATATATATGTATATATGTATATATATATATATATATGTATATATATATATATATGTATATATATATATATGTATATATATATATATGTGTGTGTGTGTGTGTGTGTGTATATATATATATGTATATGTATATGTATATATATATATGTATATATATATGTATATATATATATATGTATATATATATATATATATATGTATATATATATATATATATATATGTATATATATATATATATATATATATGTATGTATATATATGTATGTGTGTGTGTGTGTGTGTATCTGTGTGTGTGTGTGTGTGCGTGCCTACCAATTATTATCATTTCCCAATAGTGGATACTTTTTAAAATTAAATATTTCATTAAGGTCATCACATCTACAAAGTGTGTTGATGGATTGAGAAATTATCTTTCAAACTCATATATCTATATCTATATATATATATATATATATATATATATATATATATATATATATATATATATATGTATGAGTTTGAAAGATAATTTCTCAATCCACACACTAGGTAGATGTGCTGACCTTAAGGAAATATTTAATTTTAAAAAGTATCCAATATTTGGAAATGATAATAATTGGTAGGCACATATTAGTATCGACTCATGACAATGACTCATACACATTAGAACTAAATTGAGCATCTGAGCATGTTTATGTAAGCTGGTATATAGCTTTGAAATAGATAGTGAGATTCCTATAGGTTTTGTTGATGTGAATTTTATGCACACCACAAAAGATTTTATGAGGTAGCCTCTAATTTTATAGGATCATTGATTAATCACCCAAAGGCATCATTTGTAGGGTATTTTGTTTTGTAAACAACTTGTTGGTAGAATAGCAGTGAGTGAAGTAGTTTGTTTACCATGGATGGGTTGGCTCTAAGTGAATATAAATCAACTTGAGATGGGTGGACTAATGATGATTCTAACCTAAGGTGGGTATGAATTCAAAATAAACTCAAAAAGAGGGAAAGGTAGGGCATAAAATGAAGCTTATGGACCACACTAAATGAAACCTTTCAAGACCAACACTTGAACTAGAGGTTAGAAAAAGACTCAAAGACCAATATTTGTTGTAGGTTACTATAGCACACCAAAAATTAAAAAAATTTAAGAGTCAAAGAGAACCAAAATAAAACCTATTTAAACACATAAAACTAAAAGTTATCATTTTTGTTAGACTGCAGTAGCACATCTATAAGGGGAATATGATTTATATTCAAAAAGTATTTAAATCAATAACATCTCAATATGGAAAACTATATATAAAAGAGATAACTCATGCACTACCAAAATATTAATAAACTAAAATGATATAAATTTTTACATGATCTAAAATTTGGATAAGAATCAAATATTGCACATCAAGACTAAAATTACAAATATTCTCATAATTTCCCATTAATCTTAATAGCCAAAATTCTCCTTCTTTTGGGGCTAGGAGGATACAAGTATATATAGGCTTGGGATGGGGAAGGCCTCATCTCTCAAGTGAATCATAAAAATACATATCTAAAAATAAAACTATATGTCAATATCATATAAAATGTGCATGTACAATAATGATTTCTCAAAATAGAACTCTTCATCTAAAATATTATATATACAAGCTAAATGAATTAAGAACTAATATTTTCATCTCAATTAGAACATGCAAATATATATGTATGTTTAAAAAGTGTTAATGAAACATTGGTAAAATAATAAAACCATGAAATATCTAAAGTAGACACCAAAGTTAGTAGAACTAGAGTTGAAATCGGTGTTATAATTGAAGTAGATATTAGAACTATAGATAACCCTGAAGTAGATGTGGTTTTGGTCACTAGAAGTGGCACATAAGTAGGCCCAGTTTGAGTATGCACCAGTGTATACTTGGAAAGTTGAGTACTCTAAGGTGGGATGGGTTTATATAATATTATTGAAGTTTGCTTTGCCACTTCCATTTATAGGTAAAGTGTGTGACTCACCTATAAGTTGACATCTATAGTCTTAAAATCAAACATCACCCTTTTAAATAACTTAGGAAGTTTTTCTATTAGTTTATTAATTAGGACTAGTACAAATATTACCTATGCATGTAGTGCCTCAATATGAATAATTTTGTTCCTCATAAAATTGACCAGTTTCATAATTTCATCACTAGTTCTATAGATAATGCTTTCAAGCTCTAGTCTAAAACTATCTAGTTTTGCTTACATAAGATTCTCAAAAATTGGCCTGAGTACCAATTGCCCTTATTGAGTGCTTACTTGGGTAAATCTCAAGATAGTTATCATATAGATAGCTTCCCTCTCCTAGTTTTAAAATTGTTGAACTAGATCCTGCATATCTTGATGCCATTTAAGTACAATATCCCTTTTTACAATAATATAATTTTATGCCCAAGAAGCTTTAGATATTTTTATTAAATTAAGGTGGGAATATGCCTTATTTATTATTTCTTGGCCTATAAAATGTATTTTTCCATCAATATATTTATTTTTTTGAATAACTAAAGAATGATTCCCCACTTAGGCTAGGAAGTGACCTTTTTAGACCTTATTGTACTAATAGTATTAAATAATTTCATAGTTATCCCCTAAAAATTGTATACTATCTCTTTGGGGGCCTGGATAGTACTCACCTCAGGTTGATTTTGTATAGGCTAATCAAAATTTTAAACATTTCTTTCATGACTCCCTCAATAACATATAAAAAATATATGGGTCCTCCTTATACCTATCTAGGTTTGATAGATTTACTTTCCTTTTTTGACAAAGAGAATATGTTTTCTCTTTTTTCTAACTCAGCATGTTTCCCTTCACCAACCATATTTTTCCTCTTCACCTTTCTCAATGTGTTTGTCTATTTGTCAAAATTGAACTTTATTATGGTTTGCTTGGTTATCACAAAATCTTATCTCTATGTTTCTTATTAATGCAATTTTTGGATCCACAAAGGAATGTATAGTGTAACTTGCTTCTCTATTTTCTCTATTTGGGTTAGAAGAATTGCTAAAGGGGAGTGTCTTGTAGGTAACATATCCTTTGGGGAAGATGTCCCTATTGAAATAAAAGGAGGAATATTCTTCATCTAAAAACCTACCTCTAGATTGGTGTGTCAATGATGTATTTTGCCTTGCATATTTCCTAGTGTACTGAGATGATAGGTGAGTCTACCTAGGATACTTAGCTAATCAACATCTCCAATTATGTTGTCAACCTTGGAAGGGTAACTAGGGTAAAAAAAATTTAAGTAGACACTGGGATTTCAAAATGTACCCCTTGGTTGGGCTGAGGGGAATGTAGACTAGTTCTACTAGAGAATGATTTGCTATAGGGGTGCTTGACATGTTTTTCAAATAGTTAGTAACAAAATTATATGCATCCCCAATAGTTATGATAGTGGTGGTAGTGCCCATATTACTAGAATGGGCTATGGTATACAAAATTAACATTTTAACTTCATAAGGATGGTTTATTTTGCTTAAGAATGCAAAGAATCTAAAGAATCCACTACATCACATATAGTTATTATAACTAAGGAAGTTTCCAAATAATGTGGACTAGGAGGACTTATATCCAAGGGAGAGTTTGTTGGGGTATGGATTGATTTAAGTGTCATTTCAGTGATCTAATGTGGAGAGGTTGGAGGTGTAGTTAGGGCTAGCCCCTATGTTATGATGTGTAACTTTGATTTTGCCTCTTTTTCTACATCCACTTCTCTATTTGATAATAATTTTATAGCCCCTAAATTACCACTTCCCTAGTTGAATTCATTTAATTCTAATAATTCTTTCCATCCTAATTGGGTGATTCCCTTAATCAGCCATTCATCATCTTCCTCTATTTAAGTGGTCTCATCTAAATATTTTGTCTCTTTAGTTTTAGTTTTTGAGACCCACTCTTGTTCATCACCCCATATTTTTTATTCCTCCTCACTATCATACATATGCTTATGGTCTAACCCCAAATCACCATTTCTTATCATTTTCCTTAACTTAGGATAAAATGCTTATTTTTCATCTACTTGATCCTTTTTAGGTGAAAAGGGATGGGTCTTAGGCTTCCTTGTGTATGTCATTATTGGTTTTAAAATACTAGAGGCTATCCTTATTTATGGTGGAATGGGAGATGGAAGGATTGTATTGGTAGTATATAGTGAGGGAGATGGAGTGGTAACCACTACAGGAATGATAGGTGATGGAGATGGAAATCCAGTAGATAGGGGCATCACCAATGGTGGTATAAGTATCATGGTAGGTGATGATGAAGGTAGTTTCTTAGGGGACTAGGGAATTACTATTGGTCCATAAAAAAGAAGAGAAGCAACATGCACTTGAGATAGAAAGGAAGGAATACTTACTTGTTATGTGATGGTTAAATGTGGAAAAGGAAATATGGAGAAAATCCTAGATGATGTGTTAGAAATTATAGATATTTCCTCTTCAATTGTGTTTTGAGGTCCATCCATAATGTATTGTGGAGAATAAATAGTATGTGAATAATGGAGATTAGAAGTGATATAAATCCTTAAATATAAGATTCCCTAGATAGTCTAGATTTTTCCTACATTTATTCCTCGACCTAAGGAGGGGGTCCATGAGCGAGTTTGGAAACCCATTCCTACTTCTCAATCATCTTAACATCTTCCCTATTGATGGTAGTATGATGCTGGATCTTTTGATCCATAATCATAGACATGTTATCCTTGTGCATTCTTATAGCCACTTTAGAATCATCTTCAACATTGATAAATATGTTTTCATGATCATAAGACTAGTTCCCATAATTGATCCTTACTTTTATTTCATATTTTCTAAGGTGTCCTTTGAAATTCATTCTAGGGTACAAGTGTCTAAAAGGTGCAAAATTTAACCCACAATACACTCTAATATTTCTCATAAATTAGACGTGCACCCCCCTTATGTATTACATCCTTTCAATACTGAGAGGGGTTGGATGGAGGGATATTTTCTTACATTTCCTTGGATTAGTACCATGGTTGATTTCTAATTGGGCAAAAATATCTTTCTCATCTATTTTATTATGCATAATCCTTGGTAGGAACAAAGAGTGTTACTTTGTGTCTTTAATTTTGATTATTGTGCACTTTGGGTATAACCAATAATCATCAATCTTTCAAATAGTTTTTAATAGGGTTAGAGAGCTTGGGGATGTTCTTCCCATAGATTACTTGATATAACATGGGATAGAAATTATCATTTAACATTTTCATAGTCTTCTTGAATATATGTATATGAAGAACATTGAACTTATCACATATCATATTTTTGGGATAATTAGGAGATGGTTCCTAGGGATGGTCATGTGATAACTACACAGTTGAAGTCACCACATATACTATATAGGAGATCATGTAAAATTTCCCATCTAAGAAACTTCTAGGATTTGTGATTTTTGAAATAAAATTGGAATTGATGATATTTCCCTAGGTAATGAATTTGTTGGAAGTTAAAATCATGTCCAACAAAATGATCCATACCTCTTTGACATAAGTGATGGTTGAAAAATCATATATTATGTTTAATAAGATCATGGCAATTATCACCCCTAGTTTACAGATCAAAATGGGGATATTCAAAGTAGAGACCTAAATTATAAAGTTACTTGGGTTTCCATCCATTATTGAAACTTATTTCAACATTACATTGAGAAGAATTAGTTCAAAATGTATTTCCTATATGTAACATCTAAAAGAGGGAGTCTTTAATACCTCTCAAAGGAATTTCCATTGATATATTTAATTGGTGTTTTATCAATCCTAAAGTGAAATATTTTCCTAGTAATCTTACCATTCAGGAATAAATCAAATAGTAGGTTAGTGTAGGGCACTACCTATAGCATAACTATTGTATTGTGTAAACCAATGGCTTTGATTTCCAAAAAATCATCCTTGTATCTCTATATAAAAATGGAAAGTTGATCCTTTACTCACCAAGGTTAAACTACTTTGAATACATCCCAAATGG